>JAJOOR010006163.1:0-38493 GCA_036250505.1 Solanum acaule | reverse complement strand
AAGAAGACCCACGTTTTTGGATTGAAACCTAGAAATTGGAGATTTTGAAATTCATCTTGAAGGGGCCTTTTGGGGAAAGGAATCCCAAGAGTGATAAGAAACCATACCTTATTGACGAATTAACCACGAAAATCTGAGTTGAAACCTTGGAGAGTTGGTCTTCTTCTTGAAGCTTCAATCTTCTTCAGTGGAGTTCTTGAGAAGTGAGAGAGAGTAGAGAGAAGGAGGAGCTTTAGGTTTAGATCTTTGGGGTTTTGTGTTTGAGTGATAAAAGTGAGGTAAATTGACTTAAAAATCATTATATACACGTCCCCTAAAGTACCCTAAATATCCCTCACTTAGTTGGACTCTTTAATGAAGTAAAACTCGATTTCTGAATTTTTGCATTTTCGTCGCGGAACAAGTTTGCGACGCGGGGCTGTTCCCTGAAGATATTAGGAATTAAATTTTGAGACAGTAGAGTCCGCGACATGAACGTGTCATGAACAAGATTTTTTCTCCTTTGGGGAGCAAGGCCGCGACGTGCACTTATACCATCATACGACACTCCCAAACATGCCCAAAACCTAAGGACACACTAAGACACATTCTTCTCTAGTTTCCGGACGTCTTGGTCGTTTCTTGACGTTTAGACTTTTACTCTTCCAAACCAAGTCAATTGCATTAATTTAGGTTTAGAAACATCATTTTAACTATTTTTAGGTCATTATTCATAAGGTGAGGCTCTAACTTAAGTCATAGAATTTCCGGGGTGTTACACTTCACAACCTAAGCACATCAATACCGTACCAAAGATCCACCACTAAAAGCTTCCTACCTACCGAGAAGACTGTACCCAAATAGCCCATACATTTATGCCCATTAAGTAACTATAATACACTACCAAATTCGTTCAGTCTCTCATCCAAAGCGATATGCATTCCTTTGTAGATCAGGTCCATAGCAAGAGTAACACATTCATGACTCTAACCAAGTAAGAATCAGTACCATTGTAATAGTCGTATCATGATCCTCTTTGATATACACTCAATATATATAATTGTGGTAGAGAATCTGACCTCAATTGGCACAACATCATTCTCATCATTCGCTAAGCAACCCATACATGTTATGGCAACTTTACTTATTGTATTTTCCATAGTTACAATGTTCATATCTAGTCACCCCTTTAATCATTCCACTTTCAATTGTCAAACCACTCAAGATATTTCCTACACCACACAAGTACTATTTCTCTATTGGGATAACTAACGTGAAAAAAGATAGCACATTCATGAAGTCTCTCAAATCATTGTTCAACCTCATCATTCTCATATCCTCAAAATACATCATCGAGTCATCACTTTACTCAACTCTTTCGAATATGACCACATTTCATTTCCATAAGTATATCACTTCCATCTAAGTTCAAGATCTAACATCCAAGCCATAAACAATGTAAGCTACTCACATGAGGAATCACGCACGAGTCATCACTATGAGTGAGAGAGAATGGAAGGAAGTGATAATGATCAGATCGGACCAAGGATGCACGATAGAGATTCAAAAAGTAAAGATTTTTCCTAAAAGTCACTATAGCCTCTCGAAGATAAGTACAAACGTCTCCGTACCGATCTTCGAAACTCTACTTAGACTTAACTTGTATACACGTGAGACCTATGGACTTGGCTTTGATACTATTTTGTCATGACCCAAAAATCGACATGATGGCACTCTTTTTATCCCACCAAGACAAGTCAGCCTGAAACCTAAATATCACAAAAATGCAGAAGTAAGACAAATCAAAATCTCAAAATATCATAAGTGTGGATAACTAAGTTAACTTAATAAAAACCCCAAAATTTGGTTGTTAGGTGTACAAGCCTCTAAAGTATTACAATTGATTCAAAAGAAAAACAAAAGTCTCAAATGAGATTGTTTCTAAAATTAAACAAGATCATAAATAGTTGTAAGAAGGTCTGCTGAGATGACAAACAACTACCTCACAAATCTCCAAGAAACCTCAGAAAAGAAGAGAATGGAAAGTATCACAAAAATCCAGGCTCGTAACCTACAAAAATTGTAGAAGCAAGGGGTGAGTACCAAACCACATGGTACTCATCAAGTAAACTTCTAAACACAAGCTAAGGGAATGGAATACGGGTACTCCTTACAACTCAACCGAACTTCCACAACTATAACCTGCATAAAACCAGCTCAACCTAGCCGTTCACAATTTACAAAGCACACAACTCAACAACAACACTCTAACAATTTCATATTCTCAACAAAAGCTCAATATTCATCAATCACAAGTTCCAAGGAAAGGCACTCACAAGATCAACAACACACAAGATCAAGTTCACCAATGATAAAGATATGCAATGCAATGAAATGCAATGTCAAATAGAGTGATGCATGTCTGACCTAATGATACACACCCGCTGTCTCATAGTTCGGGACCCATGGGGGACATATTTGTCCATGCATCCGTTGTAGCGTGTGACACGACCCTCAATATATAGTATTGGTCACGCCACATGACACGTCTCTCGATAATAGAATCTGTCGCGGCGTGCAACACGTCCCTCAAAATATTGTATCTGTTGCAGCGTTCGACACGTCCCTCAAATGGTACATCCTCTTATCATATAACACTTATTACAACCATGTCTTATAGCCAATGCAAATGACATGTTCACTCAAAAAATGAGGAGATGACCATTTTCATAAAAATGCATGATTCACAACAACACAATCGTGATACAACATCAACAATGAATCAATAAGCTTTTCAAACCATTCTCAACATATCACAGATCAATAATTAATCACATTGCTTTTTATTACCCTTTTTTTATCATTAGAATTATTCAATATGGACAAGTCAACCCATCACCAATTTTCATTACCCCCAAACACGTAGTACAAGGAAATACATGATTTTATGCACTTAACAAGGGTTTAAAAATTCACTTGCCTCAATTAATGGAGAAATAACTTTAGAACTTGAGCCTTCCTCTTTCGGTTGACTTCCAAATCAATACAATCTATTCAAATAGATAATCACAATAAGATTTTGAAACTAACAACACCCATATCACTCTAGGTATAGCCTAGATCCAGAAACTCACTCAAATATATAATCAAATTCCTAATTTTGATGTCAATTACATGTCAACTTTTTTCAATTTTTTCCAAATTTCAAGTCTAGGGTTAAGTTCCAAGTTCTCCAATATCATAAGTGTAATAATATTTATATAATATAATACACCTAATATTTAAATACATATCTTAATATTATTAGAACTTGATTTATGAGTAACTATAACAATACAATAAAAGAAGAACCCTAAAGAAAATGACAAACAAGTAGCTTGGATTAGCTACACAAAACAACTATCCATCCATACTTCACACACTATCCAATCACCCTTCATTATTATAAAATTATTATCCAATAATTTTATCTAATCATGGATCATTAATGCCAATCATGAAGAATACTCAATTACTTGATGAAAGTTGATCTATTAATCTATATTCGTCCCCTCACCACATAGTTATTGTTTTATGATTATCCTTAAAATTGCATGGTCATGTTTAATTCTTAATTTGACACACAAAAAACGTACAAGCCACGACAATAACAATCAATTCACTTTGTTCCTTACCCACAATATTATACTATATTTCCTCTAAGAACCAATGCCTAATTTGTTCATATCCTAGAAATTATAATACATATGTAATGGGTTGAATTTTTTTATTTTAAGTTCTCACCTGAATGTCGTCGTCGATGTCGTAGGTAAGTCCTGACCCTTTTTCTTTTCGTAAATTATGACCCAAAAATTCTCAACCCTAATAATTTATTTCCATATATGGGTCAAGTGGTATATGATATTAAGTAAATTATAAACTTAACCCATTAAGCATTAACTATAATTAGTTATTTAATAATTAACCATCAATCAATTAATTCTAGTTAAACAAATCGTTCAAAATTTCTAAAAATGACCTTTCGGGTAATTACAGGACGGTACTTGAGAGCCATTGATGGTCCCCAAGTGAACCGTTATCATGGCTGACTACAAGTAAACGACTAACTCATGCATACACTAGCATCAAACTGAAAGAAATGTTAAATCAACAGTGTAATAAATCTTTAAAGTCACTAAACATAGAGAGTATTAAACATAAGGTTTAAGGAAAACCTATGAAACTAATAACACTGGACAAGACCCACGACTCATCAAGAGAACTAGTACCAACAACTCATAAAACTGGAATCCTTCGGAAGCAAGGAGGTCTCACTCAAAAGCTAACGAGCGGATGAAGTGATCTCAACAGACACTTGTTGAGGATCCTAAGAACATGTATTTGCATCATTAAAAGATGCAGGTCGAATGACATCAGTACATTGAATGTACAAGTTTGTAATATAGTTTAATAAAAAGCAACTGAATGAAATGACTACAATAGATATAGAAATATACTCAACTGAAGTTAAATAAATAAATGAGTGAAATCATTAAAACTTTACAAGAATACTTACTCATTTTTGAACTCAACATATTAAGTGATATAATAAAAATACACTTTTAACTCTATTTTATAGATTCTGTAACAGACAACCATCACTGTGAGCACCGTGATGATAAAACGTCTCTCTCATATAACGTGTCGGGGGTATAAAACCTCTCAACTAAGTGGATCCACTAAGATCTTCCTGAAGGCACTAAGGATTCATCTTAAAAGTACGACCATGTACCCATGTTGGCAAGAGATGATTTATGGGTGCTGGGAGTTGTCTGAACTTTCCCCATATCGATGCTCAATACTAGTCCCAATAATATATACTATTGCTCAAATATATAAAATTATTACTCTTTTACTGGTTTGAGATAATTTCTCAAACTAATCTCTTAAAAGAGGTAACTGCTAAAAAATATCTCTAAGACTCATTGCTAATTTAGAAAATGGCGTTTCTTTTTCTTCAAAGTAAAAATACTTTATTTGGGTTGAGATGAATGAATCAACTCAAGGATCTCAATAACAATATAGAAAACTCAATACTGAGAACTGAATGATACTACTCTTCTAAAGAATACTCAATACATAGGGTTCATGCTGGAATATTGACATGAACGAACCAACTCAAGAATCTCAATGCATAACATATAGCAATTCAATAATTAGGAGTAGAATTTTCAAAAGAATCAGGAACTCAAGAACTCAAAATCAACTAATCTCAAGAATACTCAAATCTAAGGATGGAACCCTAGATTACTTTTTCACTGATTTAAAAGAAGATGTAGGGCGTGATGATGAACTAGTCCAACACTATGATAGCCTTACATACTTGGAAGAACAAGTTGCTTGAAGAATTGTAAAGAAGAACTTGATTAGAAGCCTTGAAACTCTAGCTTGAATGAGAACAAACAAGAAAGCCTTTGTTGAAATTCTTGAATTAGGTTTTTGAAACTCTATGGCCAAGAATTAGGATTTTCATTAAAGAATCATAATTGTATGAACAAATTTGAGTCAGAAAGAATGAAATTCTTGGAGAAGGACTCACCTTAAAGAAGAATCTTGAAAAAGATTGAAAGAATCTTGAATGGAAGTCTTCTACTTTGATTTTTCCTTATAGTTTTGCCTTAGGGTTTGAGAGAGAAGAGAATGTTTGATTAAGAGATAAAATTTGATTGGTTTGAGTCGTTAAATTGTCAAGAAATTCATTTGGCGTTTTCTTAGAGGTAAAAAGACAAAAAAAAAAAAACCCTTTTTAATATTTTCACGTTGGCTAATTCGTCACTTCATTGTATCTTATTACTAAAGTGGTCATAACTTTCTACTCGAAACTCTAATTGACCCAAAACTTGTGGCGTTGGAAAGAAGATTCAAATACCCTTAATTTGATTTGTTATGAGATACCTAACTCATTGTATGCTTAGTGATATGCTTATTTGAAGTTGACCCAAATAGAATCTTATATCAAAACTTAATTGGTAAGGAAACTTTCAACTCAACTTTGTGCTAGCAGATTCTAGTACCTTCAATGATATCTAAAATCATTCCCACACTAAAGAAGTGACCTTAGCACCAACAAAAATGAAGAATCACTCGGCACGACCTTATAAATAAATGAAGAATAGTTTGGGTCTTAACTTAAAAATTTTCGGGGTGTAAAAAATACTTTTTTCAATAAAATAAAAATAACAATTTTAAAAACTAACAATGTAAGAATTTTCTATTCAAACAACTATCAATAATATTTGTACGAATTATAGTAAAATATTTAATCTTTATCCAAATCCTAAATATATGCAAGTTTGGTTTCAAATTTTGTCACGACCCAACCCATCGGGCCGTGCAGGCACCTACATACTACCACCTAAGTAGGAGAATCCTCTTATCCCAATAGTTAAAAACACGTGGAAAATTAACGAAAAATGGAGATAATGAAACAACAGGATTTTATAAATAAGAACTCTTAAAAACAAATTTGGTTCAAGACTCGTAAAGTAATTAACATCCCCAATGATCTAGTCTAAACAGGTACAAGAGCTACTAAGAGTACAACAAGACATAATAATAAAAAGACATAGCTCCAATCATGCGGAAGGAAAAGTAGAAGCTGCTGGAGAATTCTTCGTCTTCATCTAACGAAACATCACCAACCTGCATCTAGACTATGCTAGAATGGCATAGCAAGAGTAGTATCAGTACAAACCACACGTGCTGGTAGGCATCATCGGTCAACCCGACGCCCACCATATAACATAAGAAAATCAACTAGTAAGAGCATGGAAAGACCACTCACTTCTCCACCTTTACCGTCGCTTGAATACCTCAGAAATACACTAGCACCCTCACTACTAACCACATTCTCAACCCACCACTAGGTCCTTAATCATAGCCTAACCATACTGACGTAGATAAGAGTCCACCATTACAACTACATGCATTCTGACTAATCACTCTCGAATCCCTTTCTCCAAAATGAAGTCTACCTAAGTAATTACATCACATACACTAACCCCCCCCCCCCCACACACACTTATCTTCCTTACAACACACAGACATCCCTTGCTCTCAATTATTACGACCCTTGAACCCTTGGCCTTCCCGATTCATTCAACAACGAGATACACAATAAGTCCACTCAACATGAAGAACAATCAAATATAAGTCCTCATATCCATATAACAACTCCGGGGAAATACAATATCATTATTCATTACGAACCACATACAATTTCACAATCCTCAAGATACACAATTATGTCAAGTCGTTGGTCCTCTCATGGAACCCAAACCCAAACTGTTAGCATATCGAAACATGGTGCCTGATCCAATATTTATGTCGGAACGTGGAAACTGATCCCATATTTATGTTAGGTGGAAACCGATCTCATATTTATGCCGAAACGTGGCAACCGATCCATGTTAGTGTATCAGAATGCAACACCCGATCCATTCAACAAGCCACAATCACAATCACAAGTATATCCTCAATATCATACAATCAAGTCATGATTCATGGCATACCTCATTCAGTTATTCTCATATATGATTAGTGTGATTCATAATGCAGCAATTGCATACTTACATGCATTATAACTAAGCAAGAATAAACATACATCACACAACATGAAATCACAACCATCCTAATAACATGCATACACTAACATATATCACTTAAACAATAACTCGACCATACTTAGCCCTAGTTCATCATCAGAGGCTTCTTCCTATGATTTAGTCATCCTTGGTTCGGTGTACGAAAGCCTACGCCCAAATCCTACCATTTATTTTCATTATACTATGTAGTGAACACAGATTTATAACTACTCAATCAATAAAACCTAGCCTACCTAGGCGCCAAGTAGCTGCACGGGGTTTTTGACTCGATTCTTATTTTTGGAATTAACGACGGTGATCTTGATCAGAAATCTGCAATCCATCGATCTCATTATGCTAGAAATCTCCTTCTCCTTCCCTTCCAAGCTTCGAGCAGCTTTTTGGGGGTTTCTAAGGTGGTTTGCATCTAAATTAGGTATTTTAAGAAGCAGGAGGAAATAAGATTTCTTGTTATTTATATTATGTCTCGCCTATCCTGCTCAGGCGCCGCCGCCCTAGCGGCATCTAGCCCTCTTTAGCGAGATAGTGGCCCCAATATTTTCTCAAAGTTTTATTTTTCTTAAATACGACGGTTCGGGTTGTTACAATAGATACCAATTTACCCCTCTTTTTCCCTGAACGACTAGTGAACGGATCGTTACGTATTCTATCCCAGAGTACTTTCAAACTAATGAACTGGTGCATTACGGAACCATGACGAATGGACATTTCTCAATTCTGGAACATGAAAGGTTTATACTCGAAGGACCGGTTAGGGAAACGACGCAATGCATGGGGAAGAATTGTGTCCAATGCTACACCTCTTGTTTCCACCAGAGCGGCAAGCCTCCCACGGAGGCGGGGCCACTGTGGCGATGGATCTTCCGCTGTGGTGGGAGATCGAAATAGTAAAGGGGGGAATGGGGAATGGTTTCCTCATTTCTCCCTTTTTCAAACTCAAAACTCCCCAAAAATTCCCTCTACTCGATTGTTTCGGACGTCATTTCTAAGGTAAGTTTCTTTGTTATGCTATGTTACTTCAATACTTATTTACTACGATTGCATGTTGCTACATAATCGATTAGAAATGCTTTTTGGGGTAGTTATTCAAAAATGAACATAGTTTGCTAGTTTTTGGTAGTTAAACGTAGCATGGGCACTTCCCTTACGTCCTCAACGTCTTAGGCATAAGGAATTTGTAAGAATATGGTTGAATCGATACCAAAATGGGTGGGGGAAGTTGAAGGGTCTCTTGATAGAAAACTTGAATTTTGGGCACTATTTAGGGTTTTATTTGTTAATATAATCGCATATTTAGGTTCTAGGTTAGTTAATATACTCTAATCTGCTAAAAATCTATCGAAAATAGTAATTTTGGGATGAAGAGGTGATGTTTGCGTAATCAGTGACACAACTTCCGATGCAAGTGTCTACAATCGTTCAATAGTAATAACCCAACCAAGGGTTGGGGTCGAGTCCTAAGGGAGTAGGCGTGAAAATTAGTGGTTAAGCGTGAACGTGCTAAATCTAATCGTAGCTAAAGACTTTAGGAAATAAAAACATAACACGTTAAATAGGGAGACGCAAGTGTCAATTATCTAATGGAGGTTTGTAACCAAGAAACAACTTAAACAGTGAAAATAAGGAAAAATACAAGTATGGGGACGGGATTCTTGGAATTTGATAGAAATACGAGATAGACTAATTCATTGGGTACATGCTTTTGATAGTAAATTAATGGAGTATTTGTGACTAGGCTAGACTTTAAAGGGGATAATGTCACACCCCGAGCTACCCCCGAAACGCAGACACGGGACCTAGGACAACAAGTGATCCCAAGCTAACCCTGCTGGCATGATCATGAGCATACTAAAGATAAACTGAATAATAGAAACTGTGCGGAAGCTATAATCATAAATAAATCTGAAATGATGGGGAATACCCATATACTATAACTGAGAAATATGAAAACTGGTGAGTTTAATACAAGAAAGATATTAACTCAATACTAAGTTGAATCTATCTATGTCTGAATTGCCTCTAACTGACTAGAAATGCTGGGATAGGCCCCAGCTAAGTCTAGCAAAACTGAAACTAAAGGACTAAAATTACTGAAAAGAAACTATGACTATTGTCCTCGGAGGATGAGGACTCACCACTAATTCTGCTGAACTGGAGATCGGGAATCGATCTAAGCGTGATCTGGATGCGAGAACCTGAACCTACATCATGAGAAGATGTAGCGCACGTATGCGTCAGTACTTGGAAGGTACTGAGCATGCAAGATAGAGTAAAACTGAAATAACATATAACTAAACAAAACAATAAAGTAATGAAATAATCTGAACATGATATAGATATTGAATGTTGAGATAACTGAATGCAGTGACCAATTTATAATTTGCTGAAACTGAATACTGGATATACTGATAAATGGTTAATTGAATAGGATCTAACTGAACTGTGGGAGCTACTAATAACCAACAATTAAACCACATGAGCTAAATGTGGAGTCCAATGTATACGCCTTATCGAGAGGACCCAATATACACGGCCAAAGGTATAGAGGCACGTTGGCATGATCACTGAAATGATGCCTACAGAGGGGAGTTACAACCTACGTGGCAAGTAGTTCTGGGACTATTTGGGTACGCTGAACCCTAGTTTAACTCGGTATTATGCTACTCCTAATAGATTAAGTAATTAACACATTATGACTGAATTTCTGTAAGTTACTGGATAGCTCGAATTGAGCATGCAAATTGATAATGCAACAATTAAACAAATATTGATGTATTAATAATTGAGGCATGTATAGCTGAATAACTGAAATATCTGACCTAGCATGTGTAATTCAAGAACTAAAGAATTACATAGCTAGGGTTCGGGAATTCATGCAATAAACTGAACATTGACATACTAATCTGATTTGGATCATTCTAACAGCTAAGAACCCAATAATTCTAACATTCAAGAAATCCTAGGTCTAGTCATAATAAGGGAATCAAGAAACTGACTGAAAACTAGGGACCTAATGGGTGAAAGGAACCTACTAGTGAAATCCCACATACCTGGTGACGAATTCCACGGAGAAATCCTTTGATTTCTGGGCTGGAACTGAAGATAACTTGTTGTGTTCTTGGAGTTAGGGTTGGTCGCCTCTTTCTCTTCTTACGCTTCTAATTTTCTTAGTTTTGATTAATGATTTGACATAGGTAAACTCTAGTTATGTTTCTAGGCTTAAACTGGCTAAAACATCATAATTTAGGGTCTAAACGACGTAGCTTAGGGGTCCAATGAAATAGGAAAAGACCAAAATGACCCTGACCTAAAATCTGCTGAAGCGACCTACGAACTGATCGATGATTTGTCGATGGATCCACGATCCATCCTGGCAGTCCATCGATGACTTCATAGACCAGGCTCTGAGGGCCTCGAACTACGGACTGATCAACTATCCATCAAGTTAGTCTGTGGGTCATGCCTTAGAATGATTTTTGTCTGAATTTCTAGGGATGGTTGCAGATGCGAACCACGAATCACCAGCACGGGCAGTGGGTCACCCTACGATCCGTGGGTAGCAACTGTGGGTTGCACCTGCAACTTCTGGAAATATGCATTAAGTTCTGTTTTCGGATACGGGGTGTTACATTATCTCCCCCTTGAGAACATTCGTCCTCGAATGAAGACTAAACTTGCTGAAATAGAGGGAAAGGGATGCAATCCCTACCACTACATACTGAGAACTGAATTTTTGACTAAACTGAGTTCCAAGAACAAGCAAATACGCTGAAAATACAAGTACAAACTGAAGGAACATGATTCTAAGACTGATTTTATGCTTAAATGACTAAAAATTGAAAAGGAACTATTACCTCAAGCTGGAGTGGAATCTGAAGGAAAGAGGTGAGGATACTTGGCTTTCATGGTCGCTTCTGCTTCCCAAGTAGCTCCCTCTACGGACTGACTCCTCTACCAAACCTTGACTGAAACAACTTCTTTGTTTCTCAACCTTCTAACTTGACGATCAAGAATCTCAACTGGTACATCCTCATAAGAAAGGCTGTCTTTTACAGCCACAGTCTCTAATGGCACTACAGATGATGGATCACCCACACACCTCTTCAAAAGTGAAATGTGAAAGACTGGATGCACTGCTGCTAAATCTGCTGGCAACTCTAACTCATAAGCTAGTTTACCAATCCTTTTGAAGATCCGGTAAGGGCCTACATATCTGGGACTGAGCTTCCTTTTCTTGACAAATCTCATCACCCCCTTCATAGGTGACACTATCAGGAAAACCCAATCATCAACTTGGAACTCTAGTTCCCTTCTTCTCACATCTGCATAAGACTTCTGGCGACTCTGGGTAGTCTTAAGTCTATCTCTAATGAGTTGCACTTTCTCCATAGCATCAAGGACAGAATCTGGTCCTATCAAGGCTACTTCACCTACTTGAAACCAACCAACTGGAGATCTACATCTATGCCCATACAATGCCTCATAACGGGCCATCTGAATGTTGGAATAGTAACTATTATTGTACGCGAACTCAATAAGAGGAAGGTGATCATCCCAACTACCCTTGAAATCGATCACACAAGCTCTCAACATGTCCTCTAAGGTCTGAACGGTACACTCTGCTTGGCCATCCCTCTTTGGATGAAATGTTGTCCTAAGGTTAACCTGAGTACCAAGACCCTTCTAAAATGACTTCCAGAAATGTGAGGTAAACTGAGGACCTTTGTTTGAGATGATAGACAAAGGAACCCCATGCAACCTCACAATCTCATTAATGTAAAGCTTGGCGTAATCCTCCGCCGAATCTATAGTCCTGACCGCCAAAAAGCGAGAAGACTTAGTAACCCTATCAACAATCATCCAAATGTAGTCATGCTGTCTGCGAGTACGAGGTAAACCTGTGACGAAGTCCATGTTGATCACTTCCCACTTCCAAGTAGGAATATCAATCTCTTGAGTCATGCCTCCTGGTTTCTGATGTTCTACCTTGACTTGCTGGCAATTGGAGCACTTAGCCACATAGTCTGCTATATATTTTTTCATAGCATTCCACCAATAGACTTCCCGTAGATCGCAGTACATCTTAGTGGCACCTGGATGAATAGAATATCTGGAGTTATGGGCCTCTATAAGAATATGTTGTCTCAACTCGCCCACATTAGGAACACATAATCGACCCTGGTAGCGAAGTACACCATCTCTCCCTTGGGAGAAAACCTCCACTCTCTGATTGTGGACTGCACCCTTAAGCTCAAGCAAGATTGGATCACTCTCTTGCTTTTCCTTAACCTCTACTACCAAAGAAGATTCTGCCCCATTTTGAACCATTACACCACCATTTGATATACTCATAAGATGAACTCCTAGGCGAGCAAGTCTGTGAACATCCTTTGCTATCTCTCTTCTTTCTTCCTCAACATGTGCTACTTTACCCATGGATAATCTGCTAAGAGCATCTGCTACAACATTCGCCTTACCCTAATGGTAATGCACGCTCATATCATAATCTTTGAGGAACTCAAGCCACCTTCTCTGGCGAAGATACAACTCTTTCTGGGTGAATACATACTGGAGGCTCTTATGGTCTGTGAACACATCTACATGAACACCATACAAGTAGTGTCTCCAAATCTTGAGTGCAAACACCACTGCTGCAAGCTCGAGGTCATGAGTCGGATAATTCTTCTCATGCACCTTAAGCTGTCTAGAAGCATAAGCTATAACCTTACCTCGCTGCATCAACACACAACCTAGGCCGACCTTAGATGCATCACAATAGATCATATAACCATCTGAACCCTTTGGTAGAGTCAAGACAAGAGTTGTAATAAACCTAGTTTTCAGTTCTACAAAGCTTTTCTCACAATCATATGACCACTAGAACTTAACCTTTTTCTGAGTCAACCTAGTCAATGGTGAGGCTATGGATGAAAATCCTTCCTCGAACCGTCTGTAATAGCCCGCTAGACCCAAGAAACTTCTGATATGTGTAGCAGAGGTAGGTCTGGGCCATTGTTTCACTGCTTCTATCTTCTAGGAATCTACTAGAATTCCTTCACTAGACACAATATGCCCAAGGAAGGCAATTGATTGTAACCAAAACTCACACTTGTTAAATTTTGCAAATAACTGGCGATCTTTGAGAGTTTGCAGAATAACTCTCAAATGACTCGCATGTTCTTCCTCATTCCTAGAGTAAATGAGGATATCATCAATAAAGACGATAATGAACAAGTCTAAGTACTGCTTGAACACTCTGTTCATCAAATCTATGAAAGCTGCAGGAGCATTGGTTAGTCCAAATGACATAACTTCAAATTTGTAATGACCATACCGAGTTCTGAAGGCTGTTTTCGGAAAGTCACTATATCTGAATCTAACCTGATGATAACCTAATCTGAGGTCTATCTTTGAGAAATGACTATCACCATGAAGTTGGTCGAACAAGTCATCAATCCTGGGGATGGGATACTTATTCTTGATTGTGATTTTGTTCAACTGCATATAGTAAGTGCACATTATGAGAGAACCATCTTTCTTCTTTACGAACAACACTGGTGCACCCTATGGCGAAATACTAGGTCTGATGAAGCCCTTATCTAGAAGTTCTTTCAACTTCTCTTTCAACTCCTTAAGTTCAACTGGAGCCATTCTGTAAGGAGGAATAGAGATAGGCTGAGCATCTGGAAGGGGATCAATTCCAAAGTCGATTTCCCTTTCGGGAGAAACTCTGGGAAGATCATCTGGAAACATTTCTGGAAACTCATTAACCACGGGAATTGACTCAAGAGTTGGGGTTTTGGAGCTAGAATCCTTGACCCGAACTAGATGATAGAGATAACCTTTAGAGATCATCCTTCTGGCCTTAAGGTAAGAAATGAATTAACCCATAGGCGCTACGTTACTACCCTTCCATTCTAAGATTGGTTCATCTGGAAACTGAAAACGAACATTCCTAGTTCTACTATCGACTGAGGCATAACAAGAATGTAACCAATCCATACATTTAATGACATCGAAGTCTACCATTTCTAACTCTACAAGATCTGCTGAGGTAACTTTCTGTGAGACTGTGATGGGGCAATTTATGTATACCCATCTAGCTATAACTGGGTCACCGGCTGGAGTAGAGACTGAGAAGTGTTCTGAAAGAGTTTCTGGGCTAACACTTAATTGGACTGCTATGTAAGGAGTTACAAAAGACAAAGTAGCCCATAGATCTAACAATGCATAAACATCAAGATAAAAGAATTGTAATGTACCAGTGACTATATCAGGAGAATCTTCCTGATCTTGGCGAGCTTGAAGAGCATTCAACCTATTCTGGCGCTGTCAGCCACTTATACTAGATGAGTTACCCTGCTGAGTCGGGCAACCTGTTGGTTCTGCTGAAGTTGTAGACTGAGCTCTACCATTATTTCCTCATTGACCCTGTCTGGAAAGATAATCCTTCAATCTATGACCAGACTGACCACACCCAAAACATCCTTCCTTACTTGCAAGGCACTCGCCCGGATGGTTCTTACTACATTTCAGGCAAGTTGGGTAATTTTTGGTGCCTGAAACACTACATTGAGACTTAGAACCTGATGCTCTACCTTTCTGATCGTTACGGAACCTGGGGGATGGAACACTAGCTGTTGAAGGGGCTGGAGTCGAAGACTTCTGCTGAAACTGCGACCGATTTCCACCACCCAATATTTGTTGGGAATACTCGTAGTTACCTGTTATTGCTTTCTTAGTCTCCTTAGCCTGTTCCCTAAGATTATCACCCTCAACCTGCTGAGCATGAGTCATGAGCCTAGAGATGTTCATGTCTCCCAACAACATAGCATTCCTGCACTCTGTTTTCACTAAGTCTGACACTCCATACAAGAACTTATTCATCTAAGCTCTGGAATCAGCAACCATATGAGGAGCATACTTGGAGAGTTGGGTAAACTTGAGCACATACTCTTGGACCGTCATATTACCTTGTCTCAGGTTCATGAATTCCTGAGCTTTTGCCTCCCTTAACTCTCTTGGGAAGGACCTGTCCAGAAAGGTTTCGCTGAAGCAATCCCAAGTAATAGGAGCAACATATGTTCCCTTGTTCTCTTTCCACTGAGTGTACCAGATATGAGCCACATCTTTCAGCTGGTAAGATGCCAACTCAACCCGATCATTCCCAGTGACCTGCATCACCTCAAAGATCTTCTTGATCTCATCCAAGAAATTTTGGGGATCCTCACATGTCTGTGATCCTAAGAACTCAGGTGGATTCATCCTAACAAAGTCACGGACCCTCACTGCTGCTGATTCACCATTTGCATTCACAGGAGCTTGAACCCACTGATTGTTCTGGTTGGCCACACTCTGAGCCAACATCTGAATGGCATTCCTGAATTCTGCATTAGAAACTTACTGATCTGGGACTGGAGAAGCTGCGTTTGCGTTAGGCAAAGGTACAAGAGTTTCTCACTCTTAAGCAAGATTCAATAAGTGTTCATGAGTATGGGTTGAAGTTCACCCAACTATCCCGTTATGCTCCGGAGATGGTTGCAGATATGAGGAGTAGAATTAGTTTGTTTGTTGCTGGGTGGTCTCGTCTATCTAGTAAGGAAGGTAAGACAGCCATGCTAATTAGGGACATGGATATAGCGAGTTTATGGTCTATGTGCAGCAGGTTGAGGAAGAGAAGCTGGGGATAGGGAGGAGTTCAAAAATAAGAAGGCTAAGACGTCAGGGAATGTGTCCGAGCAGCAAAGAAATAATGTGAACCAGTCTTATTTCCAATAAAAGCAAAAGAGACCTGCTTCATCATTTGCTAGTGCACCTGCACCCAGAAACCAAGGTGAGTATAATAGTCAGAATTCCCAGCACTTCAGAGCTAGACCTGCACAGTCTCACGGTAGTGTTCCACAAGGAGGTAACTAGGCTCCTCCATTTGCTAAGTATGGTAGAACCCACCCAGGTAAATGTCGCAATGGCTTTGCAGGTTTTTTCAAGTGTAGACAAAAGGGTCACTGATGAAAGAGTGCCCTAAGAACCAACAAGGTAATGGGAATCAGGGTAATAGAGCCCAATCTTCACTAGGCTGCACCTAGAGGAGCTACTTCTGGTACTGGGGGAGGAGCAAACTGCCTTTATGCAATCACTAGTCGTCAAGAGCAAGAGAATTGTCTAGACGGTGTCACTGGTATGATCAAAGTCTTTACTCTTGATGTTTATGCTTTGCTAGATCTAGGAGCAAGTTTATCTTTTGTGACTCCTTATGTTGAAAATAATTTTGATGTTCTTCCTGAGAAACTCTGTGAACCCTTTTGTGTTTCTACACCTGTTGGGGAGTCTATTCTAGCTGAGCGAGTATATCGTGATTGTGTCGTTTCCATCAATCACAAGGACACCATGGCTGATTTAGTCGAATTACACATGGTAGATTTTGACGTCATTCTAGGTATGGACTAGTTTCATTCCTGTTATCCCTCAGTTGATTGTAGAACTTGAGTTGTCAAGTTTCAATTTCCAAATGAGCCAGTCTTAGAGTGGAAAAGTAGTTCAGCAGTTCCTAAGGGTCATTTTATTTCATACCTTAAGGCAAGAAAGTTAGTTTCCAAGGGTTGTGTCTATCACTTAGTCCTAGTTAATGACTCTAGTGTTGAGATACCTCATATTCAGTCAGTTTCAGTAGTAAAAGAATTTCTAGAAGTCTTTCCAAATGATCTTCCCGGAGTCTCTCCTGAGAGAGAAATAGACTTCGGTATAAACATTCTTCCAGATACTTGTCCTATATCTATTCCTCCATATAGAATGGCTCTATCAAAGTTGAAAGAGCTAAAACAGTAGTTGAAAGATCTCCTTAATTAGGGTTTTATTCGACCAAGTATCTCACCATGGGGCGCTCTGGTCTTATTTGGGAGGATGAAGGTTACCATAAAAAATAAGTTCCCTCTTCCGAAAATTGATGATCTCTTCCATCAACTTTAGGGTGCTACTTGTTTCTCTAGGATAGACCTCAGATCAGGCTACCATCAGTTAAGAGTGAGGGAATGTGATATAACAAAGACATCTTTCAGGGCCCGTTATGGTCATTATGAGTTTATGGTCATGTCGTTCAGTTTAACTAATGCGCCTGCAATATTTACGGACCTTATGAATAGAGTATTCAAACCTTATTTAGATATGTTTGTTATCCTATTCATTGATGACATACTCATCTAATCGAGGAAAGAGGAAGATCATGCTAGCCATCTCAGAATAGTTCTCCAAACTCTAAAGGATAGAGAGTTGTATGACAAGTTCTCTAAGTGTGAATTTTTGCTTGAGTCTATGGCATTCCTAGGCCACATTATGTCTGGAGAGGGAATTAAAGTTGATACCCAAAAAATAGAGGCAGAGTAGAATTGTCCTAGACCCGCCTCTCCAACTGATATTAGGAGTTTTTTGGGTTTGGCTGGCTATTATAGAAGGTTCGTAGAAGGGTTCTCATCTATTTCATCCCCTTTGACCAAGTTAACCCAGAAAACAGTGAATTTTTAATGGTCTAAAGCTTGTGAGAAAAGCGTTCAGGAGTTGAAAAAGAGGTTGACTAGTGGCACAATATTGACCTTACCATAAGGCACACAAGGGTTTGTCATTTACTGTGATGCAACTAGAGTTGGTTTGGGTTGTGTGTTGATGCAGAATGGCAAGATGATAGCCTATGCCTCCAGAAAGTTCATTAGAAGAATTACCCAACCCATGATCTAGGGTTGGCTGCCATAGTATTTGCCTTAAAAATATGGCACCATTATCTTTATGGTGTTCATGTGAATGTGTTCACCGATCACAACAATATTCAGTATGTGTTTACTCAGAAAGAGCTTAATCTCAGACAAATGAGGTGGTTAGAATTACTCAAGGATTATGACATGAGTATTCTTTACCACCCAGGTAAGGCTAATATTGGTGCTGATGCCTTGAGCAAGTTGTCTATGGGTAGTACCGCTCATTTTGAGGAAGAGAAGAAAGAGTAAGCAAGAGATGTGCATAGACTTGCACAATTGGGAGTTTGACTAATCGATTCCATAGAATGAGGAGTAGTGGTGATGAATGGGGCTGAATCATCTTTAGTGTCAGAAGTGAAAGAAAAGCAGGATCAAGACCCTTTTTTGCTTGAATTTAAGGCAAATGTTCATAAGCAAAAAGTATTGGCTTTTGAACAAGGGGGAGTTGGTGTATTGAGGTACCAAGGTAGATTGTGTGTACCAAGGGTGGATGAGCTCCAAGAAAGAATCATGGAGGAAGCTCATAGCTCCAGATATTCTATCCATCCAGGTTCCACAAAGATGTATCGCGATTTGAGGGAAGTTTATTGGTGGAGTAGTATGAAAAAGGTCATTGCACAGTTTGTTGCTAAATGTCCGAATTGCCAACAAGTAAAGGTAGAGCATCAAAGGCTCAGTGGTATGGCTGAGAATATAGAACTTCCGGAATGGAAGTAGAAGATGATCAATATGGACTTAATCACAGGTTTGCCAAGGTCTCGCAGGCAGCATGATTCTATTTGGGTGATTGTTGATAGGATGACAAAACCAGCCCACTTTTTATCGGTAAAGACTACCCATTAGCAGAAGATTATGCTAAGTTGTATATTCAAGAAGTAGTTAGACTTCATGGGGTTCCGGTATCGATTATTTCAGACATAGGAGCACAATTTACTGTGAAGTTCTAAAAATCTTTTCAGAAAGGCTTGGGTTCAAAAGTAAACTTAAGTATTGCCTTTCATCCTCAGACAGATGGGCAAGCAGAGCGCACTATTCAGACCTTAGAAGATATGTTGAGGGCTTGTGTGATTGATTTCAAGGGTAATTAGGATGATCATCTACCTCTTATTGAATTTGCTTACAACAATAGTTACCACTCTAGCATCCAAATGCCTTCTTATGAAGCTCTTTATGAGAGAACATGCAGATCACCTATTGGACGGTTTGAAGTTGGTGAAGCAGGGTTAATAGGACCAGACTAAGTTTATCAAGCTATGGAGAAGGTGAAATTCATTCAAGAGGGGTTGAAAATGGCGCAAAGTCGTAAAAAAATCCTACGTTGATGTTAGGAGAATGGAATTAGAGTTTGAAGTAGGTGATTGGGTCTACTTGAAAATTTCACCCATGAAGGGTGTTATGAGATTTGGTAAGAAGGAGAAACTTAGTCCCTGGTATATTGGTCTTTACAGAATATCCAAGAGGATTGGCAATGTGGCTTATGAGTTGGAGCTACCACAAGAGTTAGCAACGGTTCATCAGGTATTTCACATCTCCATGTTGAAAAAGTGTATGGGTCATCCTTCATTAATCATACCAACTGAAGATATTGGTATCAAGGATAGCTTATCCTATGAGGAGATTCCTGTACAGATTCTAGATCGCCAAGTTTGCAAGCTGAGAACAAAAGAGGAAGCATCAGTCAAAGTTCTTTCGAGAAACCAATTTGTTGAGGAAGCTACTTGGTAAGCTGAGAAAGATATGAAGAAGAAACATCCACATCTCTTTGAGCCCGGAGAAATTCCAGACCAAGGTACTAATTCTCTTCTTAGTACTCTTTAATTTATATGCTTGATGTGTTAGATTTGCTTGTTGGTTGTTTGAGCTGCATGTTAGATGTGACACCCTTAGCCTCCTAAGAGTAATCTCATCAAGGAGGAATGTTCCCAAGGGGGATATATTGTAACACCTCAATATTTGAAAGAGCTAGAAGGAGCTAGAATTAGAAAGAGTCATTTTTGGAAAAAATGAAAAATCTGGAAAATTGGTTATGTTAAGTTTGGGTTTTTGGTCAGCTTCAAACGACCATAAATCCTAGCTCAGGATGCTTTAGGTGTGCTTCCAGATACTGTAAGAAATATACTGGAATTATCTTTCCAACGTCGCCGAGTTTACTCAATTCCGAGTTCATATTAGTGAGATATGTCCATTTGAAGTTGGGCCGTCTAGTTAAGGAAAGTCAAAACCGGATTTTGGAAGGGTAGTTTGGTCTTTTCATTACCCAATTATTTTAATTTATTTTTAGTAATTAATTAGGGGTCTAAACTGCACTTGGTCAGTTTACGCTTCTTGAAATTTAGTTAGGGTTTTAGAGAAGAGAAAAGAAGAGGAGAAAAGAGGATAAGAAGCAAGAATCGTCAAATTCTCCAAGCTAAGATCGTGGATTTCGTCAAGGGGTGATCCCTATGAGGTATGTGAGATCACATAGCGCTAGGTTAATTCACCCATGCGCCAATCATGTTTCAGTTCACTGAAGTTGTATAGTTTTGAAAGAAATTTATGAGTTCTTGATGATAATTTTGAAATCTTTGGGGTTCTTGTTTTTGAAGTTTCTTGAGTTTGATTCGTGCTTTTAGGTGTGTTTTCGAGTAGAATCATACACATATTGATAATTTAGTTGTTTCTAAGTGTTTGGGGAAAGAACAAGTGAAATTAAAGGGTTTAGAGATGAAAAACAAAGAAGAAAAGTCAGAACGCACCTGGGTAGGGGCCTGGGGCGCCGCCCCAGCCAGAGCGCCGTAACAGGGGTGCCCCGCGCCTCTCAAAGCGCCAGGGACGCCAATCCTCCCACTTTTTCCCCCTTCTTTCCATACTAGTTCCTTAGCAATGTAACTATGTTTTCTAGTCAATTTCTATACTCTAAGATATGTCTAAACTTTATGAATCATCCATAAACATGAGATCATGAACCTTGAATCCATAATTCAATTCAAGGAAAGTTAAGAGTCAAGTCAAGAAGTTAAGATTTAAGTCAAGAAAAGTTCATGGAGTTTTCCAAAAGTCTTTTACAAAGGTTTTAAATTTGTTTTAAGACTTAAGTTTTGAGTTGAGTAAAGAATAAGAGTAGAGTTCATTTCTTCAAAGATTATACGGGAACTAAGTATTCCCAAGAGTTAAAATGTTTTCACATTTGAGCAAGAAAGGAAACACCGATTTCCAAGAGAGATTTTAATCTACGTTTCGAGTAATTTCTCAAACCAAAGAAAGAGTTTTGTTTTAAAAACATATGAGTTGAATATAATTTGGGAGTAGTATTGAGCACCGATATGGGACGCGAGTTCATAATAACTCAAGTCTCCATAAACCATGTAGCCATCATGGGTAGAAAGGATCATGCTTTTTAGATGATTCCTTAGTGCTTTTTAGCATAAACTAGTGGATCTGCTTAGTTAAGGTGTCCTAGATGACGGCAAAGTATAGGACAGTTCTAGCAACGTGGGCAAGACACTGCATCATCACTTAGGCTCATAGTGGTGGTTGTCGGTTAGAGAAACTCCCATAGTAATTATATTAATTTATTATATGAGTAAATGAGTTGTTATTGCTTTTATTTAACAAATTGAGTTGCTGTTTACTGTCTAAATGCTCTGTATAAACTGCACCTGTATTGTCGTTTTACTTTGCATTTGAGTTGAGTTATTCACGAGTTGAGTAAAGCCAAGGTAAGTGCTCTTTTCAAATTCCTTTCAAGCTTACGTCATGTTTTAGTATTCCCTCGCATACTCGTACATCTAATGTACTGACGCCATTTGGCATGCATCATTTTATGATGCAGCACAGGTAACCAGGATCACTCGTTAATCCAGTTGAGCTCAGAGTCAGTTGGTAAGCCTCCTTGCTATCCATAGGACTTTTTTTTATCATTGGTTTTAGTATTTTAGGTGTAAGTATGAACGGGGGTCTTGTCCTGACATCCCTCTTGTTTTAAAGGCTTCATAGACAGTTAGTAGTTCAATTGTCTTTACATTGTTATTTCTTATGTTAAGACTCGAATTGCCTTTATGGCCAGTGAATGTTTTCATTTATACATTCTAAGTTTGAGTTATAAAGTTGTCTTTTGACTTGTTCTAATGTTGAGTAAAGTCTTCCGTTGAGTAGTTAAGCCAGGCTAAGGGTTCGCTTGGGGCCAGAAATGGTTCTCAAGGGCCAGTCCTGCCCAGGGTGTAGGCTTGGGGCGTGACATATATACACACACTTTTTATTCTTGCAATGGAAGAAATTGAAGTGTGTTATGTGACTTATCCCATAAAGAAAAAGGACACGGATAACTCGGCAGTTGTATTTAAGATCAAACCTCAAAATATTGTTGAATTATTGACGAGGAAGTGACGACAAATCCAGAACTGAATGATCAATGCCAAATTAAAGAATCTTAAGTCCACAAAATAGATATGAATATTTCCATTGATAAAAATATACTCTTACCTGATCCAAATTGGGATGTAATTTAAATAGATAAACCCATAAATAATGGTTTATGTTCATAGCATCACCAAATACAAGAATCAAACTGCGACATTGAGGAGGATGAAAAAGCATTCAAAGAAGACATAGATACTGACTAGTGCTTGATAAAAAAAATATACTATGATATCTTCAATGTGTTTTGTATGTAGCAATATGTGTCAGAATATTATTAATTTCTTAGTTTTTTCTTTTCAATTTATGATGATTAAAATCAAAAGAAGTAACTTTTGATTTTTAAGTATGTATGGTTTATAATTAAGCATCATCATTTGTTCTGTATTGAAATTAAGCATCCATTTCTATATGTCTATCGAAATTAAGTTAGATTTTTTCCTCTTAATTTAGTATTTTGAATGATTTTCACAAAAAGAAAATTTACTGGACTTGTTCTTGAGTGGATGGTATATATAAAGAAATGACAACGTATATGTTGATCGCTTAACTGAATCTTTAACAAATGTGAAGAAGAAGAAGAAAGAAGAAGAAAGCAACCTAGAACTTGTGTTTAGGATCGTGTCTTGAAGTCTCTAATAGAATTATTATAGAGTAATAATAGTTCCTAGGGATGGTTAAGATGTGCAGAAGAGACTTATAACAACAATATAGTTTATCTTCTTGAAAAATGATAAGTAAATATTTAGAGTCAATGATTGAATTGAGGTACTAGAGTTCATGGGTTTTAGGATTGTTTTTTTTTAAGTGGCTTATAAGGAAAAAGCTAAAAGTCATAAGTTGGGAACCACAAACTTTTGGGTTTTTTTTTTTTTGTGTAGTTTTTAAACCTAAATTAGGATTTTATTTCTATTGGTCATGGGTCAAATAGACACAAGATGGACTTCCTTAAATTTAACACATAAATTTCAATGGTTTTTTTATTGGTTATGGGCCAAATAGAGACAAAGGAGCTTCTAATGGGCCAAATATGTGTTGGGTATTGGGTAATCATCTTAAGCTAATGCTCCTAATGCTCCTAAAGAGAGATTTGGTTTTAGCTCTACCTTAGGTATCTAAAAATGACTTTTTAAAGATCAGGGCCCAAGGGGACATCTTGGGTTGAAACTATGATAAATATTGAACGCGTAATGAACCAATAAATTATCACATATTCCAAAAAAAAAAAGGTTATGTATAAAAAAAGACTGCAGAATTGCTAAACCATCATTTAAGATATATAAAATCGACGACATTTAGCGGAAATATGCTATAAGTGCAATGACAGTTATATAATAAATAAAAATTTAACCAAATAGCAATAGATACAAACAAATAAGAATTAGCCACAAAAGTTAGAAAAAAACCCTTTTAGTTAGAACCTAAATGAATCTCCATCAGAGTTTCCATTTTGTTATGATCAAATTTGAAGTTAATCAAAACTTCATAACTTGAAAAATACATATAAAAATATAAAATAAAAGAGTCACCAATCAATTTTAGAAAAAAAAAACATATCTAAAAAAAGTGTTAAAGAAACCTTGTATTTTAAAACCAGAAAAAAGGCAAGGGTTCTAGTGAATTTTTAAAAGGTTTTAAACACATTATAAATTCCGTAAATGGATTACCAACGGATTTCATAACAAATTTATGGCTATCATAGTTTAAGGGTTAATTTCTAGAAATATTTATATATTATTAGTGTTAAAACGAAAAAGGGTCAAATATACCCGTTTACTATTAGAAATAGTTTAAACATATCTGTTGTTATACTTTTGGTCTAAATATATCCCTTCTGTTATACTTTGGGTTCAAAAATACCTTTCTCATTATTCTTCGACTCAAATTTACTCTTAGTTTTAACGGAGGGACAATTTTAATCTCAAAATCAAATGATTCATCTTCAATTTTAAATGCATATTTTACCCAACCAGTTTAACCCGACATGACCGGTTTTCTATTCTTTTCATCTTTTTCTTAAAAGATCCAAATCTATTTTTTGATGATTTCATAGGAAAAATGGAGTTCATTGAAATTATTGCTCCATTTCAGAAACAAGTAATCACAAATCCATTTGTGATTAACAATTTTATGAATTTATGATTGATCTTTTGAGAAAAGGATCTAAATTGTCTTTTATGTTTGAGTTAAGAGTCAGAGTAATTCTTGTCTTTTAACATGGACCACTTATAGTCTTTCATGTTTTAACAATTGGTGCACTTTTGATATTCTCTCAAACATCTGTCTAATTTTTAATGGTGTTTTTTGTGCACCAAAATAACATGGGAATTTCACAAAAAAAGTTGCACACTAGATTCACACTAAAACGACACTAGAATTGCACCAAAACAATAGCAAAGAAGTACCAAAATTGCATGAAAAAGCACTAAATTTGCACCAGAAAAGCCACAAAGCAGTATCGGAAATATGCCAAAACAGCAACACCTGATTCGCTGCACTGAAACTGCACCATAACAGCAGTAGAAAGACACCGAAACAACACCAAAATTCTAGCAGAACATACCAAAACAAACTCCGAAGTTGCACCAAAACAACACTAGAATTCAACAAAAGAACAGAATCAGATTTCCACAAAAACTACACCAAAAAAAATAAATGAAAGACAATAGCAAAATATAGTTTAAACTGATGGCTTGATGATGATGAAAATTGGTTTGCATTCATAGAAACAAATGATCTTACATTTTCCGAAGACTTCCATTGAAGGGAGATGAACAAACAACAGAAAGGAAAGGAAAAGATTCTTTAAAAGGAACAAGATGCAATTGAATAAGTCTTACTTACCCAATTACCAATCTCTTTATTTTTATTTTGTTTGTCTAAAATGAGAATCAAAGTTATGAAATAAGGGATGGAGAAGATCTAGTTATCAATGGTAGAAATAGTGATATGTTATATAACATATGAGGCTTTCTCACATGGGCACAAATGTCATCGTTAAAAAATAGACGGATGATTGAGAGAATACCAAAAGTGCTCCAATTTTGGAAACATGGAGGACTATTACTGTTCCATGTGAAAAGACAAGGATTACTTTGACTCTTAACTCAAAGATAAAGGACAGTTTTGATCATTTTCTTTTGATCCTTTTTTCATATTCTTATTCGATACTACTAGTAAGATAGGTAGCTTGTTCACGAAAAGGCAAATGGCGTGAGGATTCCGACAATTTTTATTTTTTCGGTGATATTATCAAAAATTAGATTTGGGTCCAGAGAGAAGAAGAACATGAAAAGAAAAAATAAATGAGTCAAGTCAAATGGATAGATTTGTAAAAGAATTTAGTATTCAAAATTGGGAATAAATTATTTGATGTTTATACACATCCTTGTTAAGATTAAGGATAAATTTGTGTCAAAGTATAATGAGAATGGTATATTTGAACCCAATGTATAACAGAAAGGGTATATTTGAACTCAAACTATAATGAAGGATATATTTAAACTAGTTTTAATAATACAATGGCAGATTTGACCTTTTGCCGGTCTTTAAAAAAATCGTTTTGAAAGGATTTGAATGTAATACAGTTTAATTAAAACAAGTACTTAAACTTAAACACTTTATAGAATCTTTGATCTTAGGCTTATTTATATGACCATTTACTACAATTTACTCGCACGTTCCTTTTGTTTCGAGGACATTCTTGATGAAAATTGTTGTGTTTTGATTGAGTATTGCAGTGAATGCGCACTAACCTAAATGATTAGCATATGCAGGGGTTTCTAAAGGAATATGAGCTAAAAAGGAGGCAACAGAAGCAAAAGGAAATGAGCGCGAAGGAAAAATCACATCTGGACCAACGTTGGCGCGTCGCGCCAGGGCCTAAACTACTAAAGCCAAGTGTAGGCGCACTGATGGTACGCTGCCCCAACAGTCCTAGCGCTATATTGGCACACTACCCCAGGCCAATCCCGACTTTCCCAACAGATTTAAGTTGATTTAGGATTCCTAAATTGATTAGAAGTAAAATTATTTTTTCCTAAATCTATAAATAGAACCCTAGGGATATTTTGTGGGAGAAAAACTTATTTCTCAAGGGAAAGAGATCATATACAAGGTTGTCAATACTTTTTAGGGTTCTTTTCTTTTTCTACTTTTCTTAAAGATTGGTAGCTAAGGACCCCTGTTCTGAGGTATTAGCAACGATTAATTGTTAAACATTGATTATTTCGAATTAATGTTGGTTATTGCTTAAATTACTTTCGTACTCTTGTTTTAGTATTTCATGCTTGTTCATCATAGAGATAAATATATTATCTATTCTTGAACTCAAGAGACGGAGAGGTAGATAGACTAAATAATACAAAGAGCTCAATCTCTCTTGCATATCACTTATTCATATTCGCGTTCAAGATTGAAACTGTCAAGACCTGATTTCTCAAGTCATGATTTAACCTACTATAACCCACCAGCAGGTAAGCCAACCCGTAACCCGGAACAAGTAATGGGTCTGAGGGTAAAAACTAAACAAGAGTATGCAAATAACAATATAAACAAGCAGAAGCAAACAAAAAACATATATATAAGTAAAGATCCCTCCCAGAACCTGGAAGTCACTAGTACAGAGCTACTAACAAAATGAGTACAAGTCCCAAAAGTGGACAACAGGGACTGGACCGTCTCGAAAGGTAAAAGACAACTCTATATATACAGATGGAGACTGAAATAGTACAAAACTCTGTGTGCTCACCCACGTCTTCGGATCAGTCTGCTCCAAGCTCGATCAACGCTGGCTACTAGTGCCTGGACCTACATCATGAAACAGATGCAGAGCGTAGCATGAGTACTAAAACAACAGGTACCTAGTAGGCATCATAGGCCGACTGAACTTGAAAAGTAAAGGCAATATGAAAAGAAGGAATACACATATCGAGGTTAAGAAAAAAAATCTAACTAACAAAGGAATGCACACGAGTGTACAAATAACTAACTAAAGTAATGTATAAGCTAACTACACCTAACTGGACCCCCATAACCCCAGAAGGTACACCCATGCGCAAATTAAATAAAAACCCGAATGGACCCCCATAAGCCCGACGAGTACACAAAATAACCATAACTAAAGAGAATTGCATAAAAGAACCCAAGAACGAAAAACATCGAACCAGAACCTCAAACCTAATTAGTATAATCTGACAGTACGGAGGCCGGACCTCGAACCGGATGCTCACCAGAAGTACCCAAGTAACCAATCACAAGTATCAAGTATAAGAAGCCGGAACTCTAACCGGATGCTCTATATAAGTATTTGGGCAATAGAGATCGGAACTCTAACCGGATGCTCTATATACGTATCTGGGTAATAGAGGCCGGAACTCTAACTGGATGCTCTATAAAGGTGCCAATGTAGCTACTGAAAGAGTCCCAATCGATCTATTCTCATATATGTCTGCGGATCGCCGTCCACACCTACCCAATCAATGTAAGTCCTTGGAACCGAATTGAAAATCAAATTTAAATCGCGAATCAGAACTAGTGTCGCCGACGTAACTCTTGAAGCTGTAACATCGGGGAAATAAGGATAACCATCATCGGAGCAAACGTATCGCCTAGCTAAGGCCCAAACTATCATACTCAAGTCTGCTACACCAGTCTACAGGGATCTAAGCTGGCCGAGCGGCGTCCGGGAAAAACTATGGCCTATCAGATCTGAATCATGTACTTCTAAGGCAAGCCTTAGTCAAACCTAAACTAAGGCCCAAATGCTTCAACAAATAGTCATCGAGCATACAAGTACTACACATAGCAAAGAGGGACAATTTATAACACAAAGCATGCTCACAGTTACCCGATAATTCCCAAAATAGGCCAAAAACATGATTTCTAAACACCTATGCATGATTCAATCACTACCAACCCAAATCCCAATTAATCAGCATGCATTCACACTCTCAAGCTCAATATAAGAGAGGGAAACTGTAGCCTACCTGTAGGCCGATCACACGCTCTCCAAAATCACTTCTCCGGAGCTTTCCCTTTCCGAACGTCCTCGAAACGCTGCCCCGCTATCAATAAATAGAGTCACAATGTTATTACAGTTGTTTAGACACCAAAATCACAACAAATGGAGACGGACCAATTTTGGGGTCAAAACGAGGAAAGTGGGACCCGCACTGGAAATTCTGGAATTAACCCCAAAAGGGGGTCCTAACCAGTTCCCCCAGCTCATCTCCAAAAATGGGACACAATTCGGGGATCAGGAACAACACAATATCAACATGCAACTAAAACCTAAATTTTCTCAAAAACTAGAAATGGGACAGCAGTTGAATCAGTGTATTTACTAGAACCTGGAGGTCTATAGTGAAAGGCAACAACACCAAGACGTTCTTCTCGAAAAAACACTCAAGATAGCCTAAAAAATTACTGAATTCGGACCTAGAAAGGCTGAGAAAACAAGTCTCAAAATCTTCCAAAATCAAGCTCACAAAAAGGGTTGTGGCAGCAGTTATTTTACGAAAATTACCTCAAACGGGAACCCAAATCACTATCCGAGCTCACCAACGCGTTGTCCTAGAAAAATCTCACAACTTTGCCTTTTGAATCGCCCATATCGGTTGAGAGATGAGAGAGTTATGAGGGTTTAAGTGTGGGGAAATATTGCTGAAAATCTGCATTGTATTGCAGATTTTCTGCAATTTTTCCAACAACTAAAAACTCCGATGGGGTACTCCGATCTCGTTTGGAACCCCATGCACGCAAACGAGATATGCAACCATACAAAATTTGATATTCCGGACTCAATGGTGCAGTAGAAATTTCCATCAGAGGTCATCTCGATAAAAGTGGGTCCCACTTCCAAAAACCATTTTAAGTCAAAACCCACAAAAGGGATCGAAAAGATATCGAAAACCTCAGGACACAAAAGAAGGGTCAATCTAGACCAAACTCGACATTCCAGAGCTAACAACGCTGATGGAATTCTCATCCGAGCGCGTTTACTCAGAATGTTGACCAAAGCCAAACTTAGGCTTAAACTTAAAGTTAAAACGCCTAATCGCACCGACTCACACTGAAAACCTCGAGAGTCATGTCGACCATGCTACTAGCCTAAAATGACCCTTCTGAATCTAATGGAATCGTCAGAATTGGATTCCTATGTCATCTTCTTGAACTTTTGATCTAAAATGATCGTTCAAGGTTCATAAGCTCCAAAACACAAAAACTCGCACCAAGACCAAACGAACGACCACGTGACTGAACTATCGGTCCCAGCAAGTTATAAATGACTTGGGGTCGCTATAGGAACGCTCTAAATGACACACAAAAGGCAAGGCACATAAATGACCAAGAGGGTCATTACAATATCCATTACTAAGAAGGACTTTCGTCCGAGAAAGTAAGGGTCAAGAAATACCTGAAGGCTCAAACAAGCTGGGAAACTGCTCTCGCATCTCCTGCTCGGTCTCCCAGGTAGCCTCCTCGACAGGACGATGCCTCCAACAGACCTTAACAACAGGAATGGCTCTCGAGCACAATCTTCTCACATATCTGGCTAGAATGGCAATTGGCTCCTCTACAAATGTCAAACGATCATCCAACTCGACTGCATCATACTGGAGCACATGGGACTCATCAGGAACATATCGCCGCAACATCGAGACATGGAAAATTGGGTGGATGGCTGAAAATGCTTGAGGTAGGGCCAACTCATAAGTAACCTCCCCAACTATCCGGAGTATCTCAAAAGGCCAATGTACTTGGGGCTAAGCATGCCCCGCCTCCCAAACCTCATCACGCCCTTCATGGGTGACACACGGAGGAATACCCGATCACCAACAGAGAATCTCAAAGGTCGGCTCCTCCGATCCGCATAACTCTGGTGCCTACTCTGAGCCGTCCCGAGCCTATCCTGAATCACCCTCACCTGATCTAAGGCCTCCTGAAGCAAATCTGTACCACGCGGCCTAGGCTCTGTAGACTCAAACCAACCAATCGGAGAGCGACAATGCCTACCATATAACGCCTCGAATGGGGCCGTCTGAATACTAAAGTGTTAGGTGTTGTTGTACGCAAACTCCGCCAAATGTAAAAAACTGGTCCCACTGACCTCCAAAATCCATAACACAGGCCCCCAACATATACTCAAGGACATAAATAGTACACTACGACTGACCATCAGTCTGCGGGTGGAAAGTGGTGCCAGGGTCAACCCGAGTCCCCAACTTATCCTGAAAGGTCCTCCAAAAGCTAGACGTGAACTGAGAGCCCCTATCTGATATAATAGAAACTGGCACCCCATGAAGTCGAACCACCTCCCGAATGTAGATACGAACCAACCTCTCGGCGCTAAATGAAGACTGTACAGGAAGGAAATATGCTGACTTGGTCAATCAATCAACGATTACCCAAATGTTGTCAACACCTCTAGAAGTCCGAGGCAACCCAACAATATAGTCCATAGTGATACGCTCCCACTTCCACTCCGGAATGGGTAATCTCTGAAACTCACCACCAGGCCTCATATGCTCGACCTTTACCTGCTGGCAGCACAAGCAACGGGAAATAAAGTCAGCAATATCTCTCCTCATGCCACTCCACCAGTAATGCTGCCTCAGATCACGATGCATCTTCGTTGTGCCCGAAGGGATAGAGTATCTAGACTCATGGCCTTCATAAAGTATCAATCGTATCAAATCTCGAACTCTCGGAACACAGATGCGGCCGACGAATCTCAACACTCCATCAGGATCTAAGGTAGCCTGACCACCATCACCCGCTAACACTCGATCTCTAAGGGCCACCAAGGACTCATGCTCAAACTGGCAACCACGGATCCTAACAAGCAAAGAAGACTGAACTCCCATATAGGCCAAGACACATCTAGAATCTGAGATATCCAATCGAACCATGTTATTAGCTAAGCACTGAATGTCCAAAGCTAAGGGTCGCTCCTCAACAGATAAGAAGGCTAGACTAACCATACTCACCGCCTTCCGGCTCAAGGCGTCCGCTACCAAATTCGCCTTGCCCGGATGATAGAGAATAGAGAGGTCGTAGTCCTTCAGGAACTCAATCCAACAATGCTGCCTTGAATTAATGTCCCTCTGGCTCATGATGTACTGAAGACTCTTGTTATCGGTATATATCTCACATCGAACTCCATACAAGTAGTGCCTCCAAATCTTATGTGCGAAAACTACCGCCGCCAACTCTAAGTCATGGGTGGAGTAGTTGCGCTCATGAATCTTAAGCTGCCTCGACGCATAAGCAATAACCAGACCCTGCTGCATCAATACACAACCCAAACCAACGCCGGATGCGTCACAATAAACCGTGAAGCCCCCGCCCTCCACTGGAAGAGTCAATATATGAGCGGTGGTCAATAACTCCTAGAGCCTCAAAAATCTCGCCTCACACTCCTCTGACCAACCAAACGGAACATTAACACGAGTCAACCGAGTCAGAGGTGCTGCCAAGGTAGAGAAACCCTTCACAAATTTGTCTGTAGTAGCCTGCTAGTCCGACGAAGCTCCGAATCTCAGTAACTGAGGTGGGTCTAGCCCAATCACGAATAGCGTCAATCTTCGCCAGATCTACCATAATGCCCTCCTTGGATACAACATGCCCCAAGAACGCTACAGAGTCTAACCAAAACTGGCACTTTGAGAACTTGGCATAAAGCCGCTGATCTCTTAAAGTCTGGAGCACAACTCTCAAATGCTGCTCATTCTCACTCCGGCTCCGCGAGTGTGTCAATATGTCATCAATGAAGACGATGTCAAATAAATCAAGGTATGGCCTGAACACACGTGTCATCAAATCCATTAAGGCGGCAAGGGCATTAGTCAACCCAAAAGACATTACAAGGAACTCGTAGTGGCCGTAACGAGTCCTAAATGCGGTCTTAGGGATGTCCGCTGCCCTAATCCTTAGGGATGGTACCCGAACCCTAATCAATCTTAGAAAACATGTCGTCACCCTGAAGCTGTTCAAATATATCATCGATACAAGGCATGGGGTAACGGTTCTTCACCGTCACTTTGTTCAACTGCCTGTAGTCAATGTACATCCTCATAGTCCCGTCCTTCTTCTTCACAAACAGAATAGGAGCACCCCAAGGCGACACACTCGTACGGATGAAACCCTTACCTAAGAGATCCTCTAACTGCACACTACGCTCCCTAAGCTCTGCAGGAGCTATCCGATAAGGCGTCATAGAAATAGGACGAGTGTCGGGCTCCAAATCTATCGCAAAATCAATGTCACGCTCTGGGGGTAAGCCAGGTAGGTTTGTAGGGAACACATCTACAAACTCTCTAACCATAGGAACTGAGTCAATTGAAGGGCCCTCCCTACTCACATCTCACACATAGGCTAAATCACCCAGAAGCAACCAACCATTTAGCCCGCATAAAAGAGATGATCCCCATCGGTGTGTGACTATAAGCACCCTGCCACAACACCCGGGGAATGCTAGGCATGGATAAAGTAATGGTCTTGGCGTAGCAGTCCAAGACAGCATGGTAAGGGGATAACCAGTCCATGCCCAGAATCACTTCGAAATCAACCATATTTAGTAGAATAACATCAACTCTTGTATCATAACCCTGGATAGTCACTAAGCAGGATCGAAATACCTGATACACTACTAAGGACTCACCCACCGAGGTCGAAACATGAATCGGCTCTGCCAAAGACTCGTACCTCGTACCCAATCGGGGAGAAAAATAAACAGTTATATATGAGAATGTGGACCCAGGATCAAATAATAATGTAGCAGGCTATTGGCATAATAAAAGTGTACCTATAATCACATCGTCAGATGCCTCAGCCGCCGCCCTCGCCGGGGCTGCATAAAGATGGCCCTGAGCACCTCTACCCGATGCATATGATCTACTACCTAACATTCCTCCCCGAGCTCCGCCTCTGGTACTCTGTCGGCTATCCCGACGATCCTGGCCCTGACCACCACCTCTAAATGGAGGGGGCACTGTTGAAACTGGTCTAGGTGCAAGGGGAGCAGGTACAATCGCTCCTCGTCCTCGCCAGGGGAACCCTCTGGAACAATGATCAAGCGCACCGCAATCAAAACACCCCGAAGTTGAACGCCATGAAGTAACCCGATTGCGGTAGGAAGGGAGGGAATATGATCCCCTCGAACTCTAGCCCGCACTAGGACCACCCTGCTGATGCTGGCCTCCCTCAAAAGCAGGTAATTCCGCCTGAACAGGCTGACTGGACTGACCCTACTGGAACCTCTGGCGGGGCCTATCATAGGGGTTTCTCCCTTTAGTCTGGGACCTGCTGTAGCAGCCCTGGTAGCGTGCCCTCTTATAGCCGCCCCCTTGGGCCTAACGATGAATATGCTCCATGGATCGGGCATGGTCGACCACATCAAGAAATGAACGGACAGCCGAAACGAAATGCTCTGTGTCGACCCTCAGACGGTACCGCAACGCACTTACAAAACAGCGCACTCTCTCCTCCTCCGTGGGCAGGATCATGGTATCAAGTCGAGATAACTCATGGAATCTCATCTCGTACTCTGAGACGGTCATAAGGACCTTCTCCAATCTAGAGAATTGATCACGAAGCCTATCTCTGACGCTCTGTGGCATGAACCGGGCCAAGAAAGCCTCTGAGAACTCACTCCAAGATACAGGAGGCGATCCAGCTGGCCTGGACTCTCGGTACGAGCGCCACCACTACCTGGCTGGCCCACAAAACTGATTAGCGGTGAAGTCGGCTCCTCTCGACTCCAAGAGGCCTAACGACTGTAGGTGCTCCTGACAAGTGAGCTGGAACTCGTGGGAATCCTCCCCAATCGCCCCTGAGAATATCGGCGGTGCCAACCTCTGGAATACCCCGAGCATCTTCTGCTCGTGCATTGGCATCTCCCAGTCCTTCAAGTCTGACACAACAGCCACATGAACTGATGGCGGCTGAACCTATGGTGCCGCTGCGGCAGGCTAACCCTGCAGCGCTGGAGCTGGTGCTGCTGGGACTGGTGCTGGTTCCTGTCGCATCTCCCCAATACCTGCTAGTATCTGAGTCAGCAGAGCATAAAGATCAGGAGCTGCAGCTGCAGCTGGTGCAGGTGGTGGCTGGGCTGTCCCCGGCCCCACTGGCTGTGGAGGTACCTATGCTACCTGAGGCTCCTCCTCCTTATCTCGGGCTGGTGCTACGGCCCTGCCTCGACCTCGGGGTCGGCGTCTACCCCAAGCTGAGGCTCTGCCTGCAGGCCCGGGTGCGCCACCCCTGGCGGCGACACCTCGCGAGCGAGCCATCCTACGAAAGAGTGAAACAAGTGAGATTTCCATAAACCAATAAGACACACGCTGCACGAAGGTAAAACAAAAGAGGAAATTTTCCTAAGGACATCCTGTAGCCTCCCGAAGATATGTTACTTACGTCTCTGCACCGATCCGCAGGACTCTACTAGACGTTAGCTCTGTACAAGTGAGACCGATAAACTTGGGGCTCTGATACCAACTTGTCACGACCCGATTTCTCAAGTCATGATGGCAGCTACTATAACCCACCAACAGGTAAGCCAACCCGTAACCCGGAAGAACAAGTAATGTGTCTGAGGGTAGAAACTAAACAACAGTAGGCAAATAACAATATAAACAGGCGGAAGCAAACCAAAAACATATATACAAGTCCCAAAAGTAGACAACACAGACTGGACTATCTCGAAAGGTAAAAGACAAGTCTATATATACAAATGGAGACTGAAATAGTACAAACCTCTGTGTGCTCACCCCCGTCTCCGAATCAGTCTGCTCCAATCTCGATCAATGTTGGCTACTAGTGCCCGAACCAACATCACGAAACAGATGCAGAGCGTAGCATGAGTACAAAAGCAACAGGTACCCAGTAGGCATCATAGGCCGACTGAACTTAAAAAGTAAAGGCAATATGGAAAGAAGGAATAAACAAATCAAGGTCAAGAATAAAAATCTAACTAACAAAGGAATGCACACGAGTGTACAAAGAACTAACTAAAGTAATTTATAAGCTAACTACATCTAAATGGACCCCCATAAGCCCAGAAGGTACACTCATGCGCAAGTTAAATAAAAACCCGAACGGACCCCCATAAGCCCGACGAGTACACAAAGTAACCATAACTAAAGAGAATTGCATAAAAGAACCCAAGAACGAAGAACATCGAACCAGAACCTCAACCCTAATTAGTAGAATCTGACAGTACTGAGGCCGGACCTCGAACCGGATGATCACCAGAAGTACCCAAGTAACGAATCACAAGTATCACGTATAAGAGGCCGGAACTCTAACAGGATGCTCTATATAAGTATTTGGTTAATACAGGCCGGAACTCTAACCAGATGCGCTATATAAGTATTTGGGCAATAGAGGCTAAAACTCTAACCGGATGCTCTATATAAGTATTTGGGTGATAGAGGCCGAAACTCTAACCGGATGCTCTATATAAGTATCTAGGCAATAGAGTCCGGAACTCTAACCGGATGCTCTATAAAGGTGCCAATGTAGCTACTGAAAGAGTCCCAATCGATCTATTCTCATAAATTTCCACGGATCGCCGTCCACACCTAACCAATCAATGTATGTCCTTGGAACCGAATCAAAAATCAAATTCAAATCGCAAAGCAGAACTAGTGTCGCCGACGTAACTCTTGAAGCTGTAACATCGGGGAAATAAGGATAACCATCATCGGAGCAAACGTATCACCTAGCTAAGGCCCAAACTATCATACTCAATTCTGCTACACCAGTCTACAGGGATCTAAGCCGGCTGAGCGGCGTAGGGGCAAAACTAAGGCCTATCAAATCTGTATCATGTAAAAGGCAAGCCCTAGTCAAACCTAAACTAAGGCCCAAATGCTTCAACAAATAGTCATCGAGCATACAAGTACTCCACATAGCAAAGAGGGACAATTAATAACACAAAGCATGCTCACAGTTACCCGATAATTCCCGAAATAGGCCAAAAACATTATTTCTAAACACCTATGCATGTTTCAATCACTACCAACCCAAATCCCAACTAATCAACATGCATTCACACTCTCAAGCTCAATCTAAGAGAGGGAAACTGTAGCCTACTTGTAGGCCGATCACACGCTCTCCAAAATTACTTCTCCGGAGCTTTCCCTTACCGAACGTCCTCGAAACGCTGCCTCGCTGTCAAAAAATAGAGTCACAATGTTATTGCGGTCGTTTAGACACCAAAATCACAATAAACGGAGACGGACCAATTTGGGGGTCAAAACAGGAAAAGTGGGACCCGCACTGGAAATTCTGGAATTAACCCCAAAAGGGGATCCTAACCGGTTCCCCCAGCTCATGTCCCAAAATGGGACACAATTCGGGGCTCGGGAACAACACAATATCAACATGCAACTAAAACCTAAATTTTCTCAAAAACAAGAAATGGGACAGCAGTTGAATCAGTGTATTTACTAGAAACTGGTGGTCTACAGTGAAATAAGACAACACCACGACATTCTCCTCGAAAAACCACTCAAGATAGCCTCAAAAATTACTGAATTCGGACCTAGAAAGGCTGAGATAACAAGTCTCAAAATCTTTCAAAATCAAGCTCACAAAAAGGTTCGTGGCAGCAGTTATTTTACGAAAATTACCTCACACGGGAACCCCAAATCACTATCCGAGCTCACCAACGATTTGTCCTCGAAAAATTTCACAACTTTGCCTTTTGAATTGCCCAAATCGGTTGAGAGATGAGAGAGTTATGAGGGTTTAAGTTTGGGGAAATATTGCTGAAAATCTGCATTATATAGCAGATTTTCTGCAATTTTTCCAACAACTAAAAACTCCGACGGGGTACTCCGATCTCGTTCGGAACCCCGTGCACGCAAACGAGATGTGCAACCATACCAAATTTGATTTTCCAGACTCAACGGCGCAGTTGAAATTTCCATCGGAGGTCATCTCGATAAAAAGTGGGTCCAACTTCCAAAAACCATTTTAAGTCAAAACCCACAAAAAGGCTCGAAAAGATATCAAAAACCTCGGGACACAAAAGAAGGGTCAATCTAGACCAAACTCGACATTCCGAAGCTAACCACGCTGACGGAATTCTCATCCAAGCGCGTTTACTCAGAATGTTGACCAAAGTCAAACTTATGCTTAAACTTAAAGTTAAAACGCCTAATCGCACCGACTCACACTGAAAACCTCGGGAGTCATGTCGACCATGCTATTAGCCTAAAATGACCCATCCGAAGCTGATGGAATCGTCAAAATTGGATTCCGATGTCATCTTCTTGAACTTTTGATCGAAAATGATCGTTCAAGGTTCATAAGCTCCAAAACACAAAAACTCGCACCAAGACCAAACGAACGACCAGGTGACCGAACTGTCCGTCCCAGCAAGTTATAAATGACTTGGGGTCGTTACAGGAACGCTCTAAACGACACACAAAAGGCAAGGCACAGAAATGACCAAGAGGGTCATTACAATATCCACTACTAAAAAGGACTTTCGTCCGTGAAAGTAAGGGTCAAGAAGTACCTGAAGGCTCAAACAAGCCGGGAAACTGCTCTCGAAACTCCTGTTCGGTCTCCCAGGTAGCCTCCTCGACTGGTCGATGCCTCCAACGGACCTTAACAACAGGAATGGCTCTCGAGCGCAATCTCCTCACATCTCTGGCTAGAATGGCAACTGGCTCCTCTACAAATGTCAAACAATCATCTAACTCGACTGGATCATACTGGAG
>JAJOOR010006162.1:0-43266 GCA_036250505.1 Solanum acaule | reverse complement strand
ATTTAATACCGTATTTTAAACATATATATTTGCCCACGTGGACATAAAAAATAATGCAAAATTATAAATAGTAATGTGTCCACGTGGGCACATATATATCTTTAAAATACACTATTAAATAGTTCAGGGGGTAAAAAAATACGGTATTAAATAGTCTAGGGAGGTAATAGGTCCTTATGAAAGTTTAGTATCGCAACAGTAAATTCGACCAAAGTTGGGGTATTTTTCAGACCCTAATCCCTTATCTAGTTATACTGATTTTATTTTATTAAACTTTGTGTCAAATCAAAATCACAAACAAGTAAATTATTGTATATATTTTATTTTTTTATTAGAAATGAAACTTTTTCAGTATTATTTTTTAAAGGGTAAATTTTAGGAATCACATAGTTTTTATATGAAATTACAATATATCTCTCTTTAGTTTGTAATTACATTAATCCCTTAAAAAGTAACACAAACCAGATACATAATATGTAGCTCGGATACATTAAAGAGTATCTCGAATACATTATAACATAAACCGGATATATAATATGTAGCTCGGATACATTAAAAACTAACTCGAATACATTATAAAATAATCGGATGCATAATATGTAGCTCAAATACATTAAATACTGGCTCAGATACATTAATATGTAGCTCGGATACATTAAAGAAATAAGGGGTTTTAGAGATTTTTAAAAATAAAAGGGGATATTGGAAATAAGGGAAACATAAGATGTGTATTTCTCTTTTAAATGGAATGAAAGTTATAATGCATGAGTTGCAGTGACAGCTAAGCCCTTTAGGTTGTGACACGTAGAATATGATTTGAAAAAAGTGTAAAATATTTCATGTAAGATGACAAAAATATCCCTCAATTAAGATTTAATTCCTACATATGCACATGTTAACGAACACGTGTGCTTGTAGAGTCTTCTATATTGTAATTAGTAATTAGTAATTACTCTGTACGTTATCCAAGGATAACTGATTATCTTTCTATTCCTCTCGTTCCTTTTTATTTGTCACGTTATATTTTAAGAGAGTCAAAATGACTAAGTTTCAAATCTATATTAGATTACATTAATTTCATATTTTAAAATAAAAATTAGATATTCAAAAACTATATAAAAATATTACAAATTATATTTTTTTTCCATATCAATATGATAAAAAAAAAATATCTTAAACATGTTAGTCAAAATTCATATCATTAAAGAGTGTTATAAGCAACAAAATGATTGAATTGAAGGCTATTATAGTAAAAAGAAAATTATGATAATTAAAAAAAGAACGAAACGGAGTAATTATTTTTATTTGTAGTTGTTGACATTTCCTTCTCAACATAAATTATAATTAAATCGAAGACTATTTTAAGCAACGATATGATGCGTTGTCAATTGTCATGTTTATAAATAGCACACATTTCCTTGATTGTGTGGTGCTCCACAAAACAAGTAGTGTCTATTATATATATATATATAAACAATTAAGATACTTGATTAAGCAATGCCTAGTCAAAGTCAGAAGCATCAATAATTCAATTTTCAATGTTGTTTATAGGTTTTTTTTTTTTTTTTCATTTTAGGAAGAAAAATAAAAAGTGCAAGAATAAAGACGTTAACTTTTTTGATAAAATAAAAAATTGTCTCTTGGTTTATGTCAAGGTTATTATTCTCTATTTATTTATTTTTCCCTCTCAATTTTTATGCTTTTATTTCCATTCGAATTTCGATAGCAAGTTGACATATTTTTAATATCATATGCTAATTATTGTTTGAAAAATATTTAGTAGTTCTTTGGTTATTCTGAGTTTTTGGATGAAATTTTCAGTTTTGAAGGTTTTGAGAAGTTTGATCAAAGTCAACATTCTAGCTTATGGTCGTTCTGAGTTTTTTGCATGTTTTCTTCTTTTTTATTGATCCTTCTCGTAATTTCTATATATCATTTGTAAATAGCGGGAATGAGTGATATGATTTCATGTGTGGTCAAATGAATATTGGATGAAATTTTCAGTTTTGAAGGTTTTGAGAAGTTTGACTAAAGTCAACATTCTAGCTTAACAAATCCCATTTGAGTTTTGACAGATTTGTTAGGTTCGTAAGGTAATTTTTGACGATTCTATTAGGTTTGGAAGATGATTTTTAACTTCGTTAAGTGGTTGACGAGAATCTCAATGCGTTCAAGAGTGGTTGGAGTCATTGATTGAATTCTAGAATTTTAAGAAAATTAAAGTTGACTACGATCAACTTTTTAGCAAGACAACCTTAGTTTGGTAATTGATGATTCCAACATGTGTGTAACGTGTTTTAAAGTCAATCTGCATACTTAGTTTATTTTCATGGGTTTTAAATGATTTTCGAGGGTCTATTTCGTGACTTGATTGAATTCAAGCACTACAGAATTGTTGTCATATAGGTTGGTGTATTCTTCGTGTTCGTTAGACCCTCGTTGTGTTTGCGAAGGGCAATTGAGATTGAGCATTGCAATCAATGTGGGTCCAATCACAATCGCGTAGAAGGGGTTTAATCAGGTTGGGGTTGGATTGATGTTAATACATCGCGTTCGCAAGGTTTGAGTTTGGATCAACATCATGATCATGAAGGGACCATCGCGTTTGCGATGAAGAAAAGCACATGAACATATTTAAACTTTTAATTTTGAACTTAAATTTCATAACTCGAATTTGGAAGATTGAAATCTTGGTCTTGGATGATTGCAACAAGGTTCCGCTCGATTTCTTTGTGGGGTAAAATTTTAACCTCTTAATATGTTTTTCTTACTAATTATTATTTAATTAGTGATTTAGGAAAAAAATTTACTATGGAAGAGGCATACCAACTCATACTTGTGCGAAAGCATTCTTTTATTGACAAGTGAATTCTAATGGGTCCCACTTTTCAAGCAAATTAAAATTTGTCCAATTCTTCGATCATATTAAATTAATTTTAACTTTTTATCTTTTTTTCCCTTCATATTTAAAATTTCATAAGGAGTCGAAGAAAGTTTCCCATAGTAATCTTTCTTTGACTCCTTGTGAGATTTTAGTGTATTGATTTGCTAAATTAAGGGGTAATGGGTAATTGGGGAATGCATATGTGGGTATCAATTAGGCTGTTCAAAATCTAACAAAAAATGATAATTCGAATAGAAAAAGTTATTAATTTATCGATAATGGGTTATTGATTTAGCGGTTTCGATAATGAATTTTAATTTAAATATTATCGTGTTATCATTCTTAATGGGAGTGCGCTCTAGCTAGTTGAACTTAGGATTTAGTTTCATACTTTTATTTCTGGCTATCTTAAACTCTCGGTTATTCTACAATGTGTCAGTATTTATTTTTGAGCAAGATGCAATCTATCAACTCATGTGCACGGTTCATTTGGTTTGTACATTGTTTCTAAGTGATTTTCAATGATATTTTGTGTGTCAAATCTTAAAGATTAAACCGATAATAACTGATAAGTCAATATTTTAATGGTTCTATAACGATTTAACATATATACAAATCGATAACTGATAAACTTCAAAATTGAACCGAACCGACACGTAACCCTAGTACCGATCGCATGATATAGGCAAGTTAATTTTTAGGGACAATAATAGTTTTAGTCCATGTGTTATTACCTTATCCTGATTTTGATCCTTATGTTATTAGACTAAATATATTTAACCTTTAATTGAATAAAATGTATAATTTTAGTCCTTATACCTAACTTGATGTTAACACCGCTAACTTTTGTCTCTTCTGTTTAATTATTCTTAAACAATCCCAACTGGAAACTGTTGCCATCCTTTAACTTTTTAAATCTTCTAACACTTTTTAAATAGTTTATCACAAATTTTCAATAAACTTGTAAAAGTTTGGAATAAGAACAAATGGAAAAATTGTGATTCAATTATTAGTATATATATCCATGGCCTCGGAATAGCAAAACAATGCTGTCCTTGCATTGGTTGCCATTAACATCATAATATTGATATTCATCAAAGTAGATTATGGTGCAATGATAGGACTTTTCTACCCTTAATCAGGGGTCTGGGTATGGAGAAAATCTTGTTGGATGCACCACCCCCAAATTTAGGCAGTGCTTCAATACAAGTATCGAACACCGGGTGAAAAATAAAAAAAATGAATATTAAATCCGCTAATCGTAAATGTTTTGTGATCTTATTTCTTTTTCTTCCGCTCATCTACTAATATTTGAGTGTTTGACTTCAAATTATTTGTAGATTAGAAGAAAAGAGACGAAAGAAGAAATTTGGTGACATTATTGCTTAGATTTTTTATTATTATTTTAGTTTTGATCTAAAAAAATATCTTTTTTATTTTTTTAAAATATCAAAAGTTAACGGTGTTAACTTTAAGTTAGCTATAAGGACTAAAATTACCCAATCTATTTAATTAAAGGTTAAATGTATTTTGTCTAATAATACAAGGACCAAAATCACAATAAGCTAATAACACAAGGACTAAAACTATCATTTTCTCTAATTTTTAAGTAAGGACCAAATTAGTTTCCCCTATAAATAAAGTAATTTTCTTTCTTTGTAAAAAATACTTATGAAAAATAAGAAGTTTTATCTCTTTCTCCGCGTATCATATTCTTCTTATCATTTTATAATTTCCTAACCGAACAATATTTCTTGACAATTTTGGAATAATTTTTCTAGGCAAATATATTTTTCCTTCTGATTTAACACATGGTTCTAAAACAATTTTATGCTTTTCCTTGTTAAACAATTTTATGATCATCCAAGAGAATCCCATAGTTGGGTCTCATCAATTTATCTCTAACTTATATATAATTCCTTCTTTCTTAAGCCTTAAATCTAAAGACTTTCGTAAATAATATGTAATAAAGATGATACTAAAGAATTTCCTTTTACTAAAGTTTATATTCTTCTACATAATAGATATTGATTAAAATTCCTGGTCAACTATATCATCATTCAATAAAAATTATATTTTAAATATTAATTAAATTAAATAAAACTAACTTGATTCCTATCACTTTCAGAAGTGCAAATCCATTAAAATGGAATCAAATAAAAATCTCCAGATAAAAGATATTTTATTAGATTTATAGTTTGGTCACTTTTGACCATTTGGGAACAAGATCTCCTTTCTTCGATTGATGCCTCTCAACAGAATATGTATGCCACATTATATACTTCCTCCGTCTCAAAATATATATCATCTTAGTAAAAGAAGTTATTTGTTCTAAATTAAGTGTTATTTTAAGAATTCAAGATAAAAGTTAGCGTAATTTCTTGATGAACATTGTATTTTCAATGATAATTTAGTTACAGTTACACTTACTTTAAAACGACGGGATTACTTAACTTCCAATAGATTGAAATGGAAAAAAGGTTTTATCTTTTCCAAGAAAAATACAAAGGTCCTATGATCCAAATTCTTTGCAATAATAATTGATATTTCACATGCTTATATGGCCCGACAATGCCATTTGCTTCAACAAAATGCATGTTTGCTTTAAGGGGACAATTTTTCAGTACACATCCCTTCTTCTTTTTTTTTGAATGATTTCAAAGTTTTAATACATTGAAATTTGACCCTTTCACGTAATCTTTTGGTCCGATAATAGTTGTCCACTATACTATTTTGATATGTTCAATAATAATTGTCCACTTTATGAAATCAATAAATAATTTTACATATAATTCCTAATTCATTCTTATTATTATTTCTCTATTACATTTTTCAAAACATTAATAAGTTTTAGAATGTTCTCGAGTGTTGACAAGGGAAGCTATCGTACAAATCTTTAATAGGTAAAACTGGACTTTTTATGGCTTTTTCAATTTGAGGGAAAAAAGAAAAAGATAAGAAGAAGAATCAGGTTCGATTGATCGATTGTTATAAGCTATAACTATTAAATTCAAAAAGTGTATTCAATCCTTCTATTATTAATAAAAACTTTTTTTTCAGAAGTGATATAACTCCTAAAAGTTAATTAAACTATTTATGCATATAATAAGTGAGATAAAACCTAAAACAGTCCACTAATTTCAAAGTTAAGCTTAATACAATCCTATTTCTTTTAACTAGTGCATTAATTGTCCATATTCTTAGATAATAATAATACGCATTTCTATTTCTTTTGCAAAAATGGACTAGCAAAGGAATTCATTTCATGGTCATTACTCTTTTGTTATCACCTATCGATTTGTAGTTTCACAGTTACTCTTTTATGTATATATATATAAATTATAATAGATGATGTTACTCGCATTTTATATCGTAAAAAAAAATTAACACAAGGCACAAAAACAACATATATCGCCTAATAATTACACAAACACAAACGTTTCCAACCTAAATTTCCACCCGAGCCCACCAAATGTGACGAACCGGAAGTATCTAAGGCCTCATCAGATGGGCTATGGTAAGTCAACCCAGAGTTTCTTCCCAACAGAGAATACAAAGAGTGTTGAATTAATATTGAAGTGATTGAAAAAAAAGAAAGAAATGGGAAACAAAAGAAGTCAACTAATGTTGGGGAAAAAAAAGAGGGTTTATCTGTGAACTTAGTTTATAGAGGTGATTTATATATTCTAAGGCTATCGAATTGGGGTTGAGAGTTCAAGAAATAAGGGTTAAAGAAATAGAGGAATTTATAAATTCTTATGAACCGAGTAAGTACATTAAATGATTGAGTTGTAAACTTTGATATTCGATTTGATCTTGATTTTAGGATACCAATTCTTTGATTAAATCGAAAGTTTATTACATAAGTTCGAAAAGTAAAAGTACACCCAAAAAGTTCATGTCCACTTACGCGAGTCGTGACTCAAGTCCAAGCCCATCCTTTTTTTTCCAATAGTATACATTGTTTGATGAGTTGTTAGAAGTAAGAGATGCTTCGGCCGGCAACCCTAAAAGTTAAAGGTATTAACTCAAATAATTGATAGTTATAGTGTGTTTTCATAAATAGACGATGAATTATGATAGTTAAGTAGGAAACTAGCACGCCTAGTAGATCACCTAGTAGATCATGTATGAAACTTAAAGAATCGATTATTCCTCGAGTGACTCCAGAGACACTAGAGATTGAATCTCTTGATAGGAATGACAATCAGATGCATCGATGCTCAGATGAAACAACCCCTACGAAGCAGAATATTCCTGGAGTTACTCCTAAGAAAATAGAGCTTGAACCTCTCTCTAAGGACGAGAATGAAGTCAGTCAGATTCACCAATGCTTAGATGAGACAACCCCTACAATGAGAAATATTCATGGAGTGATTCCCAAAGATGTAGAGCTTGAACCTCTGGGTAAAGATGAGTGGGATGGCAATAAGATGCATTAATGCGCAGATGAGACAACTCCTACAAAGAAAAACATTCTTGAAGTGATTCTGGAAGAAATAAATGATCCTATGGCTGAAGATGAGAGGAATGGAGATAAGATGCATCAATGCGCAAATGAGACAATTCCCTCTACAAAGGAAAATATTCTTGGAGTGATTCCCGAAGAAGTAGAGCTTGAATGTCTGGCTAAGGACGAGAAAGATGTCAATCAGATACACCAATGCTTAGATGCGACAACCCCTACAAAGAAAGTAAATATTCTTGGGGTGATTCCTGAAAAAGTAGAACTTGAACCTCTGGCTGAAAATGAGGATGAGAAGCTTTCTTCGGACAATGAAGATTTCAATGATGGAGGACCTCAGAAGAAAAGGGTTGAAAAGAAGATATATATTTACTTTCAGACACCAACATTATAGTTGTACATGTTTTTTTCCAGCCCTTTTCTTCTGTGGCCCTCCATCATTGAAATCTCCATTGTCCGAAGAAAGCTCCTCATCCTCATTTTCAGCTAGAAGTTCAAGTTCTACTTTTTCGAGAATTAGTAGAGCTTGAATGTCTGGCTAAGGACGAGAAAGATGTCAATCAGATACACCAATTCTTAGATGCGACAACCCCTACAAAGAAAGTAAATATTCTTGGGGTGATTCCTGAAAAAGTAGAACTTGAACCTCTGACTGAAAATGAGAATGAGTAGCTTTCTTCGGACAATGAAGATTTCAATGATGGAGGACCTCAGAAGAAAAGGGTTGAAAAGAAGACATATATTTACTTTCAGACACCAACATTATAATTGTACATGTTTTTTTTTCAGCCCTTTTCTTCTGTGGCCCTCCATCATTGAAATCTCCATTGTCCGAAGAAAGCTCCTCATCCTCATTTTCAGCCAGAAGTTCAAGTTCTACTTTTTCGGGAATTACCCCAAAAATATTTTTCTTTGTAGGGGTTGTCTCAGCTAAGCATTGATGTATCTGATTGACATCATTCTTGTCCTTTGCTAGACATTCAAGCTCTATTTCTTCGGGAATCACTCCAAGAATATTTTCCTTTGTAGGGGGGATTGTCTCATTTGCGCATTGATGCATCTTATTTCCATTCCTCTCATCTTCAGCCATAGGGTCAAGCTCTACTTCTTCCGGAATCACTCCAAGAATGTTTTTTTTTTGCAGGAGTTGTCTCATTTGTGCATTGATGTATCTTATTGCCATCCCACTCATCTTCACCCAGAGGTTCAAACTCTACCTCTTTGGGAATCACTCCAGGAATATTTCTCGTTGCAGGGTCTGTCTCATCCGAGCATTGGTGAATCTGATTGACTTCCTTCTCGTCCTTAGAGAGAGGTTCAAACTCTATTTTCTCAGGAGTAACTCCAGGAATATTCTGCTTTGTAAGGGTTGTTTCATCTGAGCATCGATGCATCTGATTGTCATTCCTAGCAAGAGATTCAAGCTCTATTGTCTCTAGAGTCACTCGAGGAATATTCAAAAAGTAAAACTTAAAGGATACTTTAGATGTGGTTTTCTCCCTTCACTCCCCATTATACTTAATTCATGCTTCAGTCCTTTTCGAATGTAGAAAGATATATGTTTCCACCCCATTTTGAATTAAACTTTGGTATAAAAAACATAAAATAATTTATTGTTTATTAAAACAGTAGCCCATTTAACAAAAAGAAAAATAGTTCATTAATCAAGGCTCAGGCTCAAACAGAAAAAATGAATCAGATTTGTTTCATTTTCGGAATACATTAAGAGAAACTCAAAAATCAAATCGAAGTTTTAAAAAAATGAACCGAACATATACCTTAGATTAATCACACATCTCCAGTTGATGCTACCACCTTTTTTATAGCCTTGGATATCGATAGTCTCACATTTATCTTCTTCACTAGAGAGTCGCTCCAAAGTACCATCACCTTTATCACATGATTTTGAAGTGATTCATGTCTGCACCCCTTGAAATTTCCATGTCTGAATTCTTTGGCTATTAGGACCATTTGATGAATAAAATGTAAGATCTCATTAAATTTTATATCAAGTAAAGGAAAAGTCATAGCATGTCTAAAACAAAAAATTCATCTGATGAAGCCTCTGATTCTTTGGGGCGAGTCTCTGGTAAAAACAGAAAGGTTAGACTACGGATGTTCAGGGATAGATGGAAGACATAGGAATCTGTGGAAATGAATTATTTGTTACTTAATGAGATATACTAGTAAGAAAAACATTCTTGCTATTTTTTTTATACTTTTTTTGCTAATAATAATAAATGTTGCTTGATCCAGTATATCCAGCATCTGAATGATATTTATAGAATAGTGAGAGTGAAACATTAATGCATCTGGACGAGATATTGATGAAAGTGAAAAAGTCGTGACATATGAAAATGCAAGTTACACTCGGCACGAGAGTTTCGTGCAAAATCATGAAAATTATACTTTTTTTGTTTGTATATTTCAAAGCACGATCCTCATGATCCTTGCACAGAACTCTCGTGCAAATAAGGAGTGTTACTCTCGTGATCCTTGCATAGAACTCTCGTGATATTGAGGAGTGTCACTTGTATGTGCACGCCATTTTCTTTGTTCTATATATATCGATCATGTGTTGGATATGCTGGATCAAGTAATATTTTATATTCCTTTACTAATAACTCATTTTCAGTGATTTCATTTATATTAACTTCTCTTTTCTTGGTATAACTCTAGTACCATTGCTTGTGATGGTGTTCCAGAAAGTTCCCCAATATGTTTTTATTGATATAAAAAAATATCTTACTTTTATTTTTGTTAAATGCATTGAGTGAGTGATTTTATTGAAGTTAAATTGACCGTTGCAGTTGAATCGAAGAGAGGGGCCGTGCTACTATATATCTATTATGTAGATCGATATGGGCATCTCAAAATACGTAACATAGTTGGAGGTTCATCACATAGTGTGAGGAGCTATTATAAAGTTTCTCAGCGGCTTCAAAGGATATCAAGCCGCAAATAATTCAAATATAGCAGTGCAATGATGACACAAATTACTGATGAATGTGTTGATATTTTGGGGCGAGCCCCTGGTGAGGAAGATAAATATGAGACGATATTCAAGGCTACGAAGGAGAAATGATGAAAAGGAAAAAATATGTGAGCCTGAATTGGATTTGTCTCTTAAAACTCCACTTGAAGATAATCCAATTAATAAGATTCCAACCATGGAAGAAATAATTGATTTTAGAAGGAACCTTAAGGGAAGGGTTTCTAGTCAAGTAAGGGATACAATGTTCTTGAGTCTCTTTTTTCTCTTCTTTTTTCTACTTTAGAACTAGAGCAAACACACACAAAAAAAACTATATAAAAGGGAAAAAGATTTAACTTTTTTTTTTATTTCATTTTGACATGAGATCAAGTTGTTGATATGAAAGTTAACATTGAAATTACTAATATCGTCTTGAATCAAAGTTGAAATTATATATACTCCTTGTAATAAGTGTCTTACTTATATCTATCCATTTCTTTGAAATTGTACCACTGTAAAAGTTTCCAATTGTGACCTTTAGTAGTTTTGTAAATAAAGTAACATAAAAATGGGGGCAATATTTATTGAGTTGACAATATAAAAATGGGGGCAATTCAAAAAAGAGTTGAAAACACAAGGGTAGTCCAATGAAGATATTTTATGCTATTAGATATCAAAGGCCCGTGAATTTCTCTGCCTTTTGTACTCTCTTATTGTTTAAGCAAACAAAAATAAGAGTACTCTCTCAAATTGTATTTAAGTGCTTTAATATTAAGTAAAATTTTACATTTAATTTGTAAGATTTGTTGATAATTTTGCACATTTGGATTATAGATAATTTAGGGGTGTGCAAAAATTGAACAAAAAAATGCTATTGGTTTTTCTATCGGGTTATTGGATTAACATGTTTTATTAAAAAAATCGAATTATCGATTCAATTTTGATTTTTTAATATTGGGTAAATTGATATCCATTGTAGTAATTTACTGCTTTACCCCTATAGAAATACTAAATATTAATCTCAGTAACTTACTGGTTACTGCATTTGCCCTATAGTCTTTAATTCACATGACTTCACAATGACTTTTAGTTAACAATTTTACATTATACAAAACGTTAAAATATAAAGTAAGAACTGTATTCCTCTTAATTTGCACCTTTATAGTTCTTTTCATGTTGTTTATTATTATTTTTATTTTATGAGTGTTTTCTAAAGTTTTATCATTGTCTTGTCACGTCAAATTATTGGAGAAGTCATATATTTGTTTTGTAAGCATTTCCTTATTAGTTAAACCGAAATCAAACTGCTAAGGACCAAAATCGATAAATCAAAAACTGATAGTTGTGCATATCTTTCATATCAAAATCAGAGACGGTCACTTCTATCGTGGTTAGAATTAAATACAAATTTCGATAAACTCAATAATTTTTTACTCAATTTTTATATTTATATAATTTTTAAAAATTAAATATGCATAAATATTTAGTACAAATACTATTAACTAAGACGGGTTGTAAGTGCGGTGATAAATTCAAAATTCATAAACTTTAAATTTCAACTAGTTAAACAATTTTGAAGGAATAGTAACATATGAATAAGACTTCACTACCTATGTACTATATTTACTCTTATTTAGAAATGAGGGTGTGGGTGTACTAACACTGCACTCTAGAATTGTACAAGACGCTTTGTTAGTTCTACTAAATTGAAAATTCTCAATTTTACCCTTTTTTTTCTCTCTATATTGATGGTCTATATTGATTTTTTGGTCCTTCTCCTTTGAACACGTGTACTTTAAAGTGTTCTTTCTTTATCATTCTCAAATCCTCTGTTTCTTGGAATTTTAGAATATATTCGTTTGACATAGTTGAAAATTGAGGAAATAAAATTTCTAAATTAACCTTGGTTTCTTCTTGGACACCATCATTTACACAGTTCAATCATCACGTAATAACCTCTGAAGTTGTCTTTAGCTTTCTATTTTTTTTCATTTTAGTTTAGTATTTAGGGATAATAATTGTTCATATTTGATTTTCCTCTTCATGTTTTATTGATGGAATCTATGTGCTTTTCGTGTTGTTATTGAATCTGAAATAAGAACTTCTTACACTACTAAAGTGTTTAATGAAATGTCCAAAACAATTAAGCAGTTTTCTGTTTTAAATGTTAAGATCTTACTTTTGGATAACTAATCTTGCACATGATTTGCGCATCTACGTACGTCTTAAAAATTATGTAAACAAGCCTTACCAGGAATATATCATCAATTATGTAATTTATATGCTATTTATTGAGTAGGCGTTAGTGTTAAGAGGGTGTTTGAATTGACTTAAAAGTTGGTCAAACCTATATTTAAGTCAGTTTTTAACTTCTGAAAGTGTTTGGCAAATATATAAAAAAATAACTTAAAATAAGTCAATGACTTAAAATAAGTTTGGAGGTGTTTGACAAGGATAAAAATGGCTTAAGGTGTACTGACACTGCACTCTAGAATTGTACAAGAAGCTTTGTTAGTTGTACTAAATTGAAAATTCTCAATTTTACCTTTTTTTACTCTATATTGATGGTCTGTATTTATTTTTTGGTCCTTCTCCTTTGAACACGTGTACTTTAAATCCTCTGTTCCTTGAAATTTTAGAATATATTGGTTTGACATAGTTAAAAATTGAGGAAAGAAAATTTCTGAATTGACCTTGGTTTCTTCTTGGAGACCATCATTTTACACAGTTCAATCATCACGGAATAACCTCTGAAGTTGTCTTTAGCTTTCTATTTATTTTCATTAGTATTTAGTGATAAGAATTGTTCATATTTGATTTTCCTCTTCATGTTTTATTGATGGAATCTATGTGCTTTTGGTGTTGTTATGGAATCTGAAGGAAGTACTTCTTACACTATTAAACTGTTTTATGAAATGTCCAAAACAATTAAGCAGTTTTCTGTTTTAAATGTTAAGATCTTACTTTGGATAACTAATCTTGCACATGATTTGCGCACCTACGTATGACTTAAAAATTATGTAAACAAGCCTTACTAGGAATATATCATCAATTATATAATTTATATGCTATTTATTGAGTAGGCATTAGTGTTAAGAGGGTGTTTGAATTGACTTAAAAGTTGATCAAACCTATATTTAAGTCAGTTTTTAACTTTTGAAAGTGTTTGACAAATATTATTTAAAAAAAAACCTAAAATAAGTCAATGACTTAAAAAAGTTGGGAGGTGTTTGGGAAGGACAAAAATGACTTAAAATAAGTCAAAAAACCAAAAGTAGGTCTCCCCCTACTTTCTATTTTTTTACTTAAAAGTCATTTCAGTTTGACTTTTTATTATTAACTTAAAAGCTATTTTTTTAAGTCAATCCAAACGGGCTCTAAGTCATTCAAATGAAGACGTTGAAAATATTTGATGATATACATACTATTAAATGAACTTTCAGTTTTTTCTTCTCAAAATGGTGACTTCGTGGAAAGTCGGTGAGATGCTTTCCTACACATACGATGAAGTAATTATAATATTTACTATTTGTATTTGGCATATATATCAAAATTTTGGCCACATATATCTATTAACATTGTGAAGTATGTAAAAATCGTATTTATTTTAAGATTTATTATACCAAGAATTGTCAAAGCAATAGATAATTTTGTTGACTTTATCAAATTTCTTCATATTTAAATTTTGTCTTGATTAATTTTTAGCAGAGGAAAAATATGCGAACCGCATCACATAATTGTTCTAAGATTGCAGGTAGTAGAAGTGTATTTCGGACTAATGGACATTGGCATAAATTTTAAAAAATAGACATGTTTTTCCGCTACCAAATATGAATGATAACAGAAGTCTAGACATTCATCAAACAATGACATGCTTAGATTTCTATATTATAGCAGTGTGAACCTAATTCTAGCAACTAAAAGAAGGGGCATTGTGAAACTTACCTCCAGCGTTTTTCCCCTAGGCCTGGCTTTGTGGTGCTCAGGAAGTAGACGAATTTCATCAGTTACGTTGATACATTCAGCAACATTTTCAGGCGAGATGAAATGCAAAACAACGTTGATGCATGACCTGCCGCGGACAGTGAATAGAATCTGTTGTTAGTTGTTATGCACTAAAAGAAATAAAGTCCCTGTTATATCTGAGACTAGAATCGCTTCAGTATATAATATGCACAAATGTTAGGCTGGTTTAAGGTTTCTTAAGACATAGAAGAGCTAATGAAACTATGGAACAATTCACAGCATGTGAAATCAGAACACGAAAATATGGAAAACAGAACTGAAAATTATGATAAAGTAAAATAGATATAGTAATATATGACGGGAGGGAGTTGCTCGGATGGTAAACATCCCTCACTTCTAGCTTGAAAGTTGTGAGTTCAAGTCAACTCTTGTTGCCGAGTCGAGGGGGCGTTCAGCCACTTGACTGTAAGGAGAGGGGCTTGGCTGGTACCAGGCTCTAAAAGAGTTTTCTTCGAGCGAGCGGTCTTTCTATCTTTTTGGGTTGCATACCCAAGGCAATGCTTTTTGTAGATTGAGATGGAAGGAACCAACTAGGGAGGGGTAAAAAAAAAAAGATATAGTAATAAATATATTGTAAAATCAAGTGCAAAACCATAATTTTATGATTCAGATCCAAAGTTGCAATTATTAATTAATATGTATGCCTCTAACATTGAACATCAATCGAAAGACAACTACATATAGCTATATGAATGCATAACAATTTATTGAACAAGATACGTTTAGCTAAATGAATGCATAACAATTTATTGAACAAGATACGTTTATTTATATGTGCATAAACAATAAAAGAAAAATAATAATAAATAGTGATACAAGAATAACAAATATTTGTATGTTGTGTAAATAGCCCTTTTTGTACCAATACACCTAAAATAAATCAAGTTGATTACTAAAATAGATCTAGATTGTTAATAAGAAGTGGTCTTACCTTCTATAACATAGAAACGTCAGGTCTCTATGAGGAAATTGAAATTCAACTTTTCTCAGTGAGAACACAGATGGACTTTGCACATTCACGTACGACACTTTTTGATAACACGAAAATATCAGGTCTCTATGAGGAAATTGAGATTTAACTTTTGTCAATGAGAACATAGATGGACTTGGGTGACTCCATGTACAACACCTTCCGATTACAAGGAAATGTCAAATCTCTATGAAGAAATTGAGTATCAATTTTTGTCAATTAGAACATAGATGGGCTGCGGCACCTCCATGACCTATTTACAGGGCCGATTCTAGGGTTAGAAAATGTGGTAACTATCTTAGGTCCCGAAATTTGATGTGCTGCGTTTTAAAGCAATAAATAGAATTATTATAGGTTTTCTTTAGAAAAATTATTTTGTATCGTCTCATTTCAATTTGTTTGTCTTATTTATTCTTTTTAGTCTATTTTAAAAATAAAAAAAAAGAACAGTTTTTTTTTTGGCTAACTCTTTAATTTTAACTTTCCATATTGAATGTTTTAAACCACATGATTAAGTGACATTTTAGTATATTTTACATATCTTTAGTTTAAGACTACAAAATTCAAAACATATTCTTTACTTTCTTAATAATCAATGATAATTCATATAATTAAATCTAAAGCTAGGAGAGAAGGAGGCTTTTGAAGTGTTAAGTATATTTTGAAGAAAATAGTGATATTTTGGTCCTAAATGAAACAAAAGTGATATTTGAACACAAGTTTCAATACTTGAGTGACCATTTATGGAAACTAACTCCTATTAATAATATACAAAGTTAATATATACTCCCTCCATCCCATTTTATGTGAGATAGTTTGACTTGACACGAAATTTAAGAAAGAAAGGAAGACTTTTAAAACTTGTGGTCCAAAATGAATAATAGAAATTTGTGTGGCTATAAATCATTTTAAGAAGAGTAAAATAGACATTTTATAGTTAAATTGTACTTAATATAGAAATGTGTCACTCTTTTTGGAACGAACTAAAAAGGAAAGTAAGTCACATAAATTGAGACAGTGAAAGTAATTATTTTTCTAATACACCCTACCAAACAACTAGAGAATATAAAAAAGGCTCATGTACCAAAAATAGCTCCGCTCTTTGTTTCATAATTTTACGTAAATGGGAAGTGGGAAAAATTCGGTCCCTCGGAGTTTCCGTTGTCTTCGAGTCCCCATACTAAATCATTCTAATTTTGACCGATTCCATTTGAAGGTGGAAGTTAGTTTTTGAGTTTTTGAATCAAATATTGCTCATGTATCTTTATTCTTATTTTACTCAGAGATCACTAATTTAGACATCTTTATCTATATGGATTTGAGTCTCTTTTTTTCCCCAATAATATAGTGTCTTTCTTTTAGTATTTTTTTGATGGATGGTGCATAATTGTTCTTTGTCTTTCTTCATGTTTCTTTGTTGATTATATACATAAATTTGTTTGTTTGTTCAAACGCTTCTTATGAAGTAAAAAGGCAGAAAAAAGAACTAAATAAATTTCCTAAACCTTTTTCTTGCATCTAAAATTTGTTTGTATGAATTTGTATTGAAGATAACTAGAAAAATTAAACGGTTTTCTAATCAATATTATCCTATTTTTTATTTGTTTTAAACGGTTTTCTAATCAATATTATCCTATTTTTTGTTTGTATAATGTATATTATCGTTTTTCGATTGCAGGCACCACATGAAGAAAACTAAGAAGTCCAGATTTTAGTTTACTGTGTATACTTCGTAAAATGGTTCAGCCATGTTTGTTGCCAGGAGCAACAAGATCAAGTAGGTAAGAATTAACACTTTAGTTCTATTTCTATTGTTGATGATCATAGTAGGCCTTTTACCATTTTGTATAAATGAGTTGTTCTATTTGTACAAATAGGGTGGAGGGGAACATTTAATTCTTTTTATCTATTAGTTTTCAGTTCTTATCTTTGGTGTGTGGTAGAGCAATCTGATAGCCCGCAAGGCTCATAACCTTGAGGTCACGGAAACTGCAGTTACTTTTCTATCCTTATTTTGTAGTCATATTCCTTTGTACATAACATGTTTGATGAAAGTTATATTCAAATTGTTAGAAGAATTATCCATTGATTCTTAGTAAATATGTTATCAAATTCTGTAACATCCTAAATCAATGGATTACAAGTGTCGCTGAAAGAAACAAAAGGAACATGACCTCTTCAACTACGATTGACAAGAAAGGAAAGTAGCAGTGACAAAATATGCAACTTCAGGCAAGATGCTGAAACTAGGATCACGACACAACTTGGTTACCCAAATTTTTGTTTACAAAGCTTGCTTTTCGTGTGTGTTCTTCCCACAATATCCATAATAACCTTTAATGTAGTCATATCCTTAGCTATTCTTTGTTTAGTATTATGACAACTTAAAATTTATCGTCCTTTGTGGAAATTGGATTGCTTGAACAGAAAATAACAGAGTCCTGAGGTGTAGGATGATAAAATTTGAAGAAGTTTAAAGAAAGGAAAAAAATACCCCGAAGTTATTTTTTATTTCCCTAGGACTCTTGATAAGATAAAGGAATTCCCCTAATGAGAATGGATAGATTGACTCATCGAATAAAAGAACAAAGCTCTTCTAATTTCTAAATTTACAATAGAGTTTTATCACAATTTGCACATGCTTATAGTTTGGTCTATGCTCATTTGATGTAGATTTTCAATTGATAAGGTTGCCACGTAATTTTCCAATTTGTTGCAACTTTATGATTATGATGATATTACTGGAAGCTTGGCTTGAACTATTCATAGACCTTATAAGAAGATATATATATGAATGGTTGAACACTCATTTGTTCCCTCTTTATCTTTTTGATGTTTCACTTTGGTAAATTTGGTGAGATCAATAATAGATTTCACTAACTCGATCTTTTACTTTTATTTCAAAAAAGACATTTGTTTTAGTTTAGATCTTTTTATTCGATGAGTACAAAACTAATACTAAATATCAGTACCAAAACATCATTTCACAAGTCTGCACCACGATTCTACACTGCTATGAACTTACTTATGTTTTCAACGAGAATATATATATATATTTTGCAATAAAGTTTTCCTTAGCATTTTACCCTGGAGATTTTTTTTCATGGTATATGATCCATGCACTTATGAAGAGGTATTTTACCTCCTAGAGAGTATGGTATGACAAGTTTCAAACATGACTTTCATAAGCTAATTTTTAAGATAATTGTTTTTCTTGAAAAACAAGCTAAGTTTAGGGGGAAAAGTACTAGAATACATGTGTAGAGAAAATGGTTTTGGAAACGTGGCTGATGGAGAAAGTGGTGGCTATAAGAGAGGAGGAGAAAAGAGAGTAAGAAGAACAGGAAAAAAGGAGAACTGAAAGAGAAAAAAGAGATATTTTTGTGCTAAATATTGTATGCTTGGATCTCTATTGCTTCGTAAGAAATTTTTGTCAATTAGCCATATCTGAATTTATATTTTCAACTGTTCAGTTCAATTTCTCTAAATCGAAAATGATATAGTTTAACAATAGTTTCCTAATTATCTCCTTTGTCTCCTACTTTATGCTTGCCATCTGCAGGAAGCAACCCACTTTGCTTGGAATTTTTCACTACTGGAAAGAAAGCCCTCTTTTGTATATTCACTATTAGCTAGCTGTCACGATCCAGATCGTCGTGATTGACACTCACACTAACCCTCCGGTAGGAGAACCACTACTACAACCCAAACCAAGCAACTAAACCAAAAACTAAGGCATTTAAATATACGAAACAGGAAAAATACTAAGGAAAGAAATAGATGTCCCATAAACTCTAACAAAAGTCTAACAATAATAAACTAACATTGCGGAAGTAATGCCTAGAATCTGAAACTCAATGTACCAAAACATTTAAAGTTTAACAACTCTAAACAAGAAGGGATACAACCCCCAAACTAATGAACTAATCAACTAACTAGAAAAGTCTAAGTCCGAAATATGGACATAAACGGAAAGAGAACTCGTGGCAGCCCGAAAGATTGGCTCACCCTTGAATTCGAACGATCACTGATCTTCTAAGCGATGTCTGTCAATAGCCACTGGAAACTGCCATATACTCAACAAAAATAAGAGCAAGTGCAGTATCAGTACACAACCACAGTGTACTAGCAGGATCACGTGACTATCCACTAAGTGTAACATAAGCAAGTCAATACAACATTATAAACATGCAAAATACCAAACATATACAATATCGATTATCACATGCTCAACAATATACACAATTATGACAAGTCATTGGTCCTCTCATGGAACCCAAACCCAAACAGTTAGCATACCGGAACGTGGTACCCGATCCAATGTTTATACCGAAATATGGCAACCGATCTTATAATTCACCAGAGATGCACAGCACGTGGGCCTTGTCTAACGAACGACGACTTTCGATTCTTAATCGACATAGGTTTCTTATGCCGGAACGTGGCAACCGATCCCAATTAGTTATGCCGGAACGTGACACCTGATCTATTCAACACACCACAATCACAGTCACAAGTATATTCTCAAGTTCATACAAATAAGTCATGATTCATGGCATTCATCATTCATCTATCTCATTTACAACAAGTGTGATTAATGCAACATTCACATACATGCAAGTATCAAAATGAAACAAGAACAAACATACATCACATAATCATAAAATCACAACCATCACCTACCTCGAAACAAGCTTGAAACCCTAAGAAACTTGATCCTTCCCTTTTCTGATTCGTTCCGCTTGTTCTTGGTCTACAAACAATCGTAATAACACGAAAATCAATAAACCATCACCAATTACCCGAAATACTATCAGTTCTAACAACCCTAGAGCATACCCATAATCCCAAGTATTCAAATTAGGGTTGTTTTCACCATAAATTCTAGACCAAAACCCACCCCCATCGATAATGACCCATTAGATTACATTCTACGGATCGAAAAATGGATTCGGAGATTTAAAACTTTACATTTAGTGTCAAGAATGGTGAAAAGGGGTCAAGAACTCATCTGGGGTCGTCTCCTAGCTCTCAAAGTCGAAAAGTGCAGAATAAAGACATTTTGGGGTTTATTTACGACCTTAAGTCGCGTCGAACCCACCACAGCGGCCCTCACCCCACTGCATAGGCCTCACCCTGGCGGCAAAAATCCCGTCCCAACGGCTTGCACGGAACCAGTGAGCTATTTTAATAATTACAAGACCCCCATTTCACAAAACCCACTTAACCAACGATTCTCAAAAAATATCGTTCACGCTAAGATCGATTCTAGAAGTTCTACTCACCCGAATTCAATTTCGTAAAGTCGTACGGATTCCTTTACGACTTATCTAACTACTCATGTAATCAAAAATCATAATTAAATCACTCGATTGTTACTAGATTTCCATACACCTTAATGACTCCGATTTCGTCCAAATTTGGACTAGGTTGGAAATTTTCAAATTACTACGAAAAAGTTTTCCTACCTAAAATTTTTCCCCGTTGGATTTTCTATAACGACAGAACCCGGTCGTTACACTAACATTTGCTCTATTTTTGAGGATTCTTTATTTTTTTCCTTGGTTTTCGCTTCTTGAAGATGTGATATGTCTTTTTTGAGACGTCACATTGACTGATGAGCATAGCTGGACCAATATTTTCTTATTTGGATGAGAGATGGAAGAGTGGTATAGTGAGAATGCCCCATTATTTGTTGAGGATTTGATGCACAACAACCCTGTAATGAAAAAGACACGTATCGTTCAAGATTAATTTTCGTTTGTTGTTGGTCACTACACTTGCTGATTTTTAAGTATTTTTTTCAGTTTCATATAAACCGTTGTATGCGGCACTATCACGAGAGTGTATTTTGCACCGAAATATTATGGGGTCTGCTTTGTTAATTGACAAATATGGGATGCTTAAAATCACTGATTCTATGTTAGCAAATTACTTCAATCTGTAAAAGAGCATCCTCTGTCAAGCCAAGTTGTCACATTTTGGAAAAGAGCTTCAAAACTTCTACTAAACGCTCTAGATTATGAAATACATACTGATTTTTGAAGTGCAGGTCGCCTCATGGCTGAAATGTTAGCAGGCAAGCCTATTCTGCCTGGTGGTACTAAAGCTTTGACATTTTCTTTCCATTTAGTGAACTTAATTTTGTCCGCAATGATATATGCTCAAATCATTGACATTTAAAGTCCCTAATAATGTAAAATACCCATACATGAATTTGGTTTACATTGCAGGAAAAGCTAGATGGACCATGACTGGAGTTTCGGCTGCAATAAAGGGAAAGACAATGAAAATATTCATTAATGAGAGGTACGTAATATGTATTCTTATATTCATTTTTTGTATAGGTTGTATCATATGTTTCAAGTATTGAGTTTTCTACTATGTTTAACACCTGTTGATTGTAAATAATAGCGCTCTCTACTTTTTGTGTATTTGATGTGTCCTAACTCGATAGAGAGAGTTAATATATATATATTGCCTAAAACACCTTCACTGTGTCTTTCATTGTAGTTGTCCCTTTTCAATTCGGAGGAAAGATGAGAATGCTCTTAGTGAAGTTCAAGAAGTACTTATCATGGACATCATAAGAATCTATATGATCAAGACCAAAGTGCTGTCGAAATGCTCCAACAGTGACATTCTATGGACTGCTTCAATTGGATGGTTGCCTCATCACAGTCCATACGTATTAGCGATTTTAGACAAATAATTGTTTTAGACTGAAAAAGACTTTGCATTAAACCATAGAGATATTTAGTTTCTACACTCAAGTTTGTATATGAAAAATTCCTTTTGTGTATGCTGTTGAAAATACATGTGTAAAAATAATTATGTTGGAGCACGGGCCATGTCTATCTAGTTACTATATATATTATTTTATATATATTAGAAGAGAGAGTTTCAAGTTTTTTAACATGTCAGTTTTTGGGTTTTAAATAAAAGCTTGAGGCTATTAAAGTCTTTACAAAGTTTTATTAAATAAAGTTGCTTTGTAGAGTTATCTTTTATGCTTTATTAATTGGACTCCATCAAGAGCTCTAAAAAAAGCCCATCCTTTTATCATTTAATTACAAAGCATGTCCCTATAATTCTATGGAAGCTGAAGATAGGATGGGTCCCATTAGTCTTTATAGAGTATTTTTAAATTTGTTTGGTGAATAGAAGCACACTATTTTTATGTATTGGGCATAAGTTAAATATTATTTTGTGTGTTAATTTTATTTATTCATTATTAAAAGATCGATTTTATTTTAACTTGTTATTATTAAAATGCAAAGTGAGGACAATAATTTACTTATATTTTATTTTTAATATTAATTACTTTTTTTAAAAAAATATTTTTCAACACCTAATATTAAATATTAATTAATAGGAGTATTTTGTGAAAAAAATAGTCATGTTAATCATTATTTTCTTATTCTTATTATTAATAGATAAATGTGACAAATAAAATTGAACAAGAGAACATATACTTCAAAATTATATTGAGAAAGTAATTTGTGGAAATAAATAAATAACGAGGAGAACCAGTAATACGATAAAAATGTTGTTCTCCAATTTGTTGGGAGATTTTTGTGAAATCAATTCATATCAATTAATAACATATATAACTGTTTTAAATTTAAATCTTATATTAAAATATTTACTCTTACACTTGTTAATTTTAGCAAATTAAGTAAAAAAATATTTTCCTATAATATATCTTTTTTATTAAATAGTTATATGAAATACTAATGGTCAATTTTATTAATATTTTATAATTTATTTTTATAAAATACAAATCTATCTAACCTATAGTTTAATTAAAGAAACCTAATAATTGATCTGGTTCAATTCAATGTGGTCATTATTTTAGTTTCTGAAATTTGACTATTTGAAAAACATCTTTCGCAAATACATGCTATACTCCTAAATAATTAGGAATTTAGATTTATTTAGAACATTAGTAATATATATTAGAGAAAATTGTATGAAATAGCAAACTATTAATTTAAATTAAATATAATGTTATAGCCATAGTTTATTTTAATTGTAATTCGCAGCAAACATTCTATTTTTTTCCCATCTGATTCGGTATACAATTAGCCATTTTCAGTATACAATTAACCATTTTATACATTTCGGTATAAAATGTATAAAATACGTTTGTGTTTGTATAAAGCGAGAGAAAAGTGTAAATACAAATACATATATTTTCGTCCTATACACTTATAGTTATACAAATACAAACCTTATTATACAAATTACAATGTATAAATGAATCTATACAAAACTGAACAATTTATATAAAATTGGATGTTTCTAGCGAATTATACAAATCTAAAGCTCCATAGCAAACATAAAATTTGCTATGGAACGCAATTATGCAAACTATAGCTATAACATACAAATATGATTTTTATGTTTGTTATATGTGAAGTTGCTCATATATTAATGTTGGGCCCGTGCTGACACGGGCCATTTTTTCTAGTATATATTTAGAAATGAGAGTTGGGTGTAATAACATAGCTATTAAAACTTGTATTATTTGTTACAGTGTAAGTACCTTTTGGTGCAATCTGATGATTCACTCTATTTAAGACACATGTACCAAGTATAACATGTGTCTTCCCTTTGATTACTCATACACTTGCTTAGCTCCACTTCCTCTGAATCCACTCTGCCTTAATTCCATCACCATGGTTGTGGAGCTTTTTATTGGAGTTCACCGACGTCTCTTGTGCTCACCGTCTTCTTGGTTCTCAATCGTGAGTTTTCAACTATTCTTTCTCTGTTAGCAAACATTAGCTTTGTTGGGTCTATTAGTTCTTCTACATTCACAAAGTTTATTTCTTTGTTTGATTTGTGTATGCATGTTTCGAATTTATACTCTCTCTATTTCCTTTTCCCCCTAAATTTGAACACTACATTGCTAACAAACTATTTGTGTTCTATTTTATTCTTCACACAACTTAAAATAAATTGTCCGTTGCCCAAACATATTTGAAGCTCTAAGATTGTAGGTATGGGGAAAGTAAGTAATATTTGTATGTGATGAGAGAAGGATTAATGACTTGCCAACATTTAACAACTCGATTACAAATCATTTAACTAGAATAATATGAATTGCACTCTTTTTAAATCTTATTGTTTGAGATGTTTGATGCATACCAGTGTTTGTTGTTGTGCCAGAAACAACTACATGATATTTGGGGTTTTTAGGCACCTTCAGACTAATGTTTTTTTACAACATACTCATTTGTTATTCATGAATTTGAGAAGTATGTTATTTACTTCTATTGGATAAAATTGATAACGAATATATATGAGGCATGTGTATTTTTGTTAAAAGAATATTGCCTCTCTTTTTCACTTCTCACACTTCTTCTTTTGAAAAATATGAAGTTTATACTTATCTACTTTTTTGGAGGGGAATTTCAATTGACGTTGGGTCTCTTTTCAATGGGTGTAAGGTGTGATGTATCATGCTCTTATTTAGAAATTTTCTTGACAAAACACCAAGTTGTTTTGAATAATTGCAAGTAAAATATGACTTGTTCTATTGATTTATTATGTAGGACTCTTTTGATATCTTGTTTAGTGTATAGCTTTTGTTGACTGTCTTTACGGTTGTGCACGTTTTTTGTTCTTAACAACTATGTTGTTCGGACTCTTCAAAAATGTCGAGGGGTGCATGTCGGATTTGCCAAAAGTAGTATTTTTTGGAGAATCTGACATGAATGTGACATCGAAAGTGAAGAGTCCGTGCAATTTAGCTTAACAATAACTTGATGCAGGTACAAAAGCATGTTACAGTGGTCGTGATCAATCATTAAAGAGTAAAAAAGATTGTTATGCTAATTTTGAGAGTTTTTGACCGCCTCAATTTGTTGGATTTACAGGTAAAGTAATATGTCATCTTATTTTCAGTTGTTTTAGTAAAATAAGGGGTTATGCTTGAAGATGCACTTGACTCTTCTAATTCTTACAAAGTCTAATAAAGAAACTTTCATATTGTAATTTATCTCTTGATTCATATTATTAATAGGGTTATTGTAGTTAGTAAGAAAGTAGTTTTCATATCATCTTGCTTTTATGATTTTGTTTAATAAACCTTACATTTCGTCTTCATCTTAATATTCTGTGATGTTGATCCTAACTCCTGAGCCTGAAACAGTACTAAATCTATATTAGACATTAATGTGACTAATAATATATAAAGTTGAGGGATGGGTTAGAGCATGGTTTCGTGACAATACTATTGAACTTGGTAATTGGTTAGAATGCTGCTTATTCGTATTTGTCCAGTTATGAACTTGAAATACAACAGTTTTAAGCTTTCTAACTTACAATATTTTAAATTAAATTTTTTTTAACTCTGATGAAATAGGACACATCTACATTTACAAGACTGCAATAATTATATGAGACTGTTCTCTTGAGGTCCTCACAGATTAGTAATCAAAGAAGAGAGAGATTGGTTGACTTACCATGATTGAAGATGCTTATTTGTGTCTTTAAATTAATGGACTTATATGTAGACTTTTAAGCATTTCTTTGGTCATATATACCCTTAGTAGTCACTTGTAAAACACGAATTTTTAAAAAAGTGAAATAAACGCTAGACCTAGGATGTTCTTAGTTTATCAAAAAACAAATAAGAGATTGAGAGCATTGTTAGTTGGTTCCAAAGTTATTGAAGTTTAGGATATGTTATTTTTCTTGCAAGATGTATTGCATTCATAATCTACTTAAGAATTTCATATATTCCTATAATACAAATGTCATACAAGATTCGTATAATAACATCAATAGTACAGAGGACCTCTTACAAAGGAAATTAAGGAAGGATTTTGAATTTGGCAAAACTGAATCTGCATGTATAATATACTTTATATTTACATGTGAATCTTTTGGAATTTTAAATCGATCTCTCAACTTCTATTAACTTTTCAAGTAATCTTTTGTGCAAAGTCGTTCTTGGTGTGCTTTGATTACAATGGCTTTCATCATTGCTCAGACTAAACTCTTTTTTTATCCTCCTTTATTTCTCATTGTAAGAGCTTGGACATTAACAAAAGAATAGATGCATCTGAGTTTAAGATACAATAAATTGGAGAGAACTCTAATTATTATGGTTTTCCAACTCTTTCTGCCCATGTTATTGTCAACAACTCAACATATCTTTCATAAACACATGGACTAAGATTCAACATTGATGAACTAATAACAGATACTCTTGATTGGACTTGCAAAGTCTAAATCGCGGACATGAGTTGACAGCGAGAAAGCCCAGAGAAGAAAATGAATTCCAATGCTAATACCTACGAAATATCTATTTTGATTTGACCAAAATCATCTAAACGAAGTCCTTATTACTTGGATGATATCGTGTTTATGAACAAAATATTAATCCTAATCTATTAAGAAATGATCAGTTACATATGTGACAGATACTGCGGTCACTTTTATGATTTTGCTAATACATGTTTTCTTTTTCTAATGATAATACGAACGTGTTGATCATAACTATTAGAACATTATATATTACTGGTTAATTCTTATAGTTACTGTTGTCTAGGTAGATTATTTTACTGTATAGTTTCTACCATAGGAGGGACTCTGTTAGTTTGCTTATGTATATAGTTTAGTTTATAACTGATTGAGAAAGGATCATTCGCTTCATCTTGCTCAAGTCATTATATGGTTTCAAAGCTCTCGTCTTAGCTCTCCCGAGATTTCTTTTTCAATCCTCTGACTACCACCGTAAACTCTCTCTTAACATGCCTAAGAACGTCCAGAATGCGGACTCCACACTAGCAGCAACTCTAACGTTGTTGTTCAGTTTAATCCTGTTTAATCCTGTGTCCCAGCTGCCGATAAAGCTTGTTGGCAGCCATAACTTTTCTACTTGGAAGGCCCAGATTTCCATGCTCATGCACAGGCACAATCTGTTTGGCCATCTTGATGGCTCTTCCCCAGCTCCTTCCACAACTATCACACAAAACAATAGAGACGTCACGAACCCAGCCTATAGCCTTTGGTTCCGTCAAGATCAATTCATCCAGAATGCCATCATGGCTTCTGTCGATCCGACAATTGCTCCAACTGTAGCTACTGCCTCTTCTGCTTGGGACTCTCTGCATTTTACTTATGCCAACAAGTCCCAAACACGAATATTTAGCTTTCGTGACCAGCTCGCGCGTTTATCAAAGGACTCCCACCCAGTAGCCGATTATCTCCATCAAGTGCGCTCTCTCTACAACTAGCTCGCTACAGCTGGAGCTACAATCACCAACGATGAACTGGTGGTGAAAATTCTGAGTGGTCTTGGGTCCGATGCCATAACTACTGCTATGGTAACTCACAACAAATCCATCAATTCCAACAACCGCGCTGTTCGTCGACCCAACAACACATCACAATGGCGTTCCAGCAATCGTAGAACTGCTCATGCGCAAGGGCGTTACATCAATAACCCTGTTCGCTGTCAGTTATGCAATAAACAGGGTCATTCTGCTAATGTTTGTCGGTCACAGTCTCACAATCATTTAGAGGCAAAGGCCAATTTTCTTTCAGGTAACCAAGTTGCAGAAAATCAATGGATTGTTGACTCCGGTTATTGACACTAAATTTTGGTCTGATATTTCTAAAGCTAATATTTTTTTAAGTATTTTTTAAAAAAAATAGTTCAAAATACATATTGTCATTTTAATGCAATTTATTGATAATTATTTTTATTCTCAAAGTATTAGGATTTTTATCGGTTAATTCTATTTATATTATTTTGTCATAACCGGTTGAATACGTTCAAATATTTGTTCATTTTTTATAAATCATTATTTCTGTTAAATTGCATTTTTTGCATGTCATTGGTTACGTTTGTTACATTTTTTCATATTAATTTTATCTGTTACATTTGTTAATATTCATTTTTGATATTTTGCACATTCCAGAAATTCATTCGGATAAGAATAAGATTTCATACACAAATATTTTATTAATCGGTGGTTTTGACTCACAATTTTAAGATAGTGATATTGTACTATTGATGATTTTCAATTCACTATTTAAAGAATAGATTGCTCATTAAGTTAAGAGGTGATGGATAAGATTTTAGGGGTTAATTTTCAGATTTTTAGCCTTCAAAAAGTATTCTTTTATTGTTTATTAATTTTTCCGGCATGTCACCGGAGCTCCGTCGAAATCCGACAAGTCCACCACCAAAACCCCCCCCCCCCCATTTTTTTCCCTTCTTCTCTTCCCTGCCTCACGCTACCAAACACCGGAAAACAAGAAACCAGTCACCTTATTCTATTCTTCTTCCTCACTGCCTTTGAACCACCAGATCTCCACCACACGCCACCAACCTAGCAGCTTCTCCCTCACTAAAAAAACCCTACGCCGGAACCACCAAACGAAAACCCCAACTCTAGCAGCGAACAACAACTCAAAATCCCACCCTGTTTCAGTCGGGACCCACAATCGTGGATTTCGAAGGATGCCTAACACCTTCCCTTCGGAATAACTTGAACCCTTTACCTGGAATCTATTGGTTTCGTAGACATTTATTTTAAGTTAATTTATTAATTGGTTTCCTAGTTTTCCTAAAAATTAGGAGGCAACTCCATTTTACCATTTTCCCCTTTTTAAAATTCTTTTAATTCATTAAAAACTGAATAACTATTTTTTGGTGAGTCACAACAACGTTGTGCCCTCTCAAAGGATGTCAACACTGGTGCTACTCATCATGTCACAAAAGAGTCTACCAATCTGGATGAATATCATGGTTTAGAAGGCATAGCTATGGGCGACGGTAAAAGAATTTCAATTACTCATCATGATTCTACTGAATTAGTTGCATCAAATAATGCTTTTAGACTAACTGACACTTTGTGTGCACCTGCTATCAAACAAAACATTCTTTCGGTATCAAAATTTTGTCAAGATAATCTGACATCCATTGAATTTTTCTCGTTTTCTTTCTTTGTGAAGGACTTGAAAATGTGGGCGTCACTTGTCTCTGATCGGAATAGGAATGGACTCTATGAGTGGCCCAATTTCACTGTTAATAAACCTACTGTTCAAGTTGCCACTACAACGGTTCCTCGTCAAGCCTGGCACTGTCGCCTTGGCCATCCCCATTCAAGAATCTTGAATTTTGTTTTGTATAAGTTTTCTCTTCTAGTTTCATCCTCGAACAAGTTTACTTTCTGTAATTCTTGTTGTTCAAATAAAGTTCACCGTTTTCCATTCAATTGCTTAACTCTAATTAGTACTGCTCCACTGCAACTCCTTTTTAGTTAAAAAGTTAATTGCAGATAACTCAACTAGGCCCGTGCTCAAGCACGAGCCATTGCCCTCTAGTCATTTATTACAAGAGTGCACTTCCAACTTTAGTCCAAGACAATATTATAAGAATGCACTTCAAGATAAATATTAAATGTTTTTATCATTTATTATTGGGCATAAATCAATACTTATTAAATTGAGTTATCCGCAATTAACTTTTTAACTAATCTGATGGCATAACTCCATAAAAAAAAAACTAACAACATAATTTCTTGGCCTTCATATATTAAGAAGTCAATCACACTCTAACCTAGTATATCACTTTCAAGGGCAGAGCTAGAGAGTCGAACAAAGTACATTTGAACCCTTTTCATTATAAAATTAAGTATATATAAATTTTTTAATGTATAAATATAATAAATGATGTTACTCGCATTACATACCGTAAATAGAAATTAAACACGAGGCACAAAAACACTATGTAATAATTACATAAACACAAATGTATATTGTTTCCGACCCGATCCCATCAAAGGTGATGACCCGGAAGTATGAACGACCTCAGCAGATGGGCTAACGAAAGTAAGCCCACAGTTTCCTCTCAACAGAGAATACAGAGGGTATTGAATTAATATTTAAGTGATTGAAAGAAAAAGAAAAAAATGAAACAAAAGAAGTTAAATAATATTGAAAAAAAGAGGGTTATTCATGAACTTAGTTTATAGATTTGATTTATATATTCTACGACTATTGAAATGGGGTTGATAGTTCAAGAAACAAGGAATAAAGAAATAGAGGAATTTATAAATTCTTATGAACTGAGTGAGGACATTAAATGATTGAGTTGTAAACTTTGATAATCGACTTGGTCTTAACTTTATGATACCAATTCTTTGATTTAATAGAAATTTTAATAAAGAAATTCGAAAAGTAAAAGTACCCTTAAAAAGTTCATTTCCACTTACACTTTACCCAAGTCCAAGCCCATCCTTTTTTCCTAATAGTATACATTGCTGGATGAGTTGCTAGAAGTAAGAGATGATTCGGGAGATAACCCTGAAAGTTAACGTATTAAACTCAAATAATTAATAGTTGTGGTGTATTTTCATAAATAGATGATGATTTATGATAGTTAAGTAGGAAACTAGCACGCCTAGTAGTTTAAATATGAAACACAAAGAATCGAATACTTTTAGATGTATTTTTCTCCCTTCACTCCCAATTATACTTATTTCATGTCGGAAATCTCATTTTTCCAACATTTCATGCTTTCAGTCCTTGTCGCAGGTTGATAGATAAAATAATCTTGGTACACAAAACATAAAATAACTCATTTTAATTAAAATATTAGTACATTTTACAAGAAGAAAAATAGCTCATTAATCAAGGCTCATGCTCAAACTAAAAAACCGAAGCGAATTTGCTTTGTTATTCGGTATACATGAACAAAAAATAAAAAATCGAATCAAAGTTTGGAAAAAATGAACTAAATAACCACCCCTAGATTAATCACACATCTCCAGTTGATGTCGCCACCTTCTCTCTAACCTTGTACATCGATAGTCTCACATTTATCTTCACTAGAGAGTCGCTCCAAAGTACCAACACCTTCATCAAATGATACTTTTGAAGTGATTCATGCCATCATTACACCCCTTGAAATTTTCATGTCTGAATTCTTAGCCTATTGCGACCATTTGATGAATAAAATATAAGATGTTATTAAATTTTATATCAAGTAAAGAAAAATTAATAGCATATCTAAAAACAAAAATTTCATCTAATGAAGCCCCTATTCTTTGGGGCGAGTCTCTGGCAAAAAAAAAAAAAGAAAGGTTAGACTATGGATGTTCAGGGACAGAGGAATGACATGGAAATCTTTGGAAATGAGTTATTTGCAACTTATTGAGATATACTAGTAAGAAAAAGCATTCTTGCTATTTTTTAGAAAAGATTTTTTTGCTAATAATAATAAATGTTGCTTGATCCAGTATATCCAACATCTGAATGATATTTATAGAATAGTGACAGTGAAACATGAATGCATCTGGTCGAGATACTGGTGAAATTGGCAAAATCATAACATAGAAAGTGACACTCTGCATGAGAGTTTTGTGCAAAAACCATAGGAATTATGCTTTTTTTTGTTTGTATATTTCAAAGCAAGATCCTCGTGATCCTTGCACAGAAATCTCGTGAGACTGAGGAGTGTCACCCTCGTGATCCTTGCACAGAACTCTCGTGAGATTGAAGAGTGCCACCTGCACGTGCACTTCATTTTCTTTGTTCTATATATATCAATCAGGTGTAGGATATGCTTTATCAAGCAACACTTGCTATTCCTTCACTAATAACTCATTTTCAGTGATGTCATTTATATCAACTTTTCTTTACTTGGTATAACTCCAGTACCAGAGCTTGTGAGGGTGGTCCAGAAAGTTCCTCAATGTCTTGTCGATATAAAATTTTACCTTATTTTTATTTTTGCTAAATGCATTGAGTGATTTTATTGAAATTAAATTGATCGTTGCAGTTGAATCGAAGAGAGAGGACGTGCTACTATATATTTATTATGTAGATAGATGTGGGCATCTCAAAATACGTAGCATAGTTGGAGGTTCGTCACACAATGTGGGGAGATATCAAAAAGTTTCTCAGCGGCTTCAAAGGATATCAAGCCGCAAAGAATTCAAATGTAGTAGTTCTAAAGTTGTGCAATGATAACACAAATTACTAATGAATGTGTTGGTACTTTGGGGCGAGTCTCTGGTGAGGAAGATAAACATGCGATGATATTCAAGGCCACAAAGGAGAAACGATGAAAAAGAAAAAATATGTGAGCCTAAATTGAATTTGTCTTTTAAAACTTCCATTGAGGAAAATCCAATTAATAAGATTCCAACCCTGGAAGAAACAATTGATTTTGGAGAGAACCTTAAGGGTAGGAATTTGAGTCAAGTAAGGGATTCAATGTTATTGGGTCTCTTCTTGCTCTTCTTTTTCCCACATTAGAAGCAGAACCAAACTCAACAAAAAAATAACTATAGAAAAGAGAAAAAAGATTTAACTTTTTCCATTTCTTTTTCTTAGTATATATTAACTCATGTTGACATGAGATTAAATTGTTGATATAAATATTAACATTGAAATTTCTAATATTGTCTTGAATCAAAGTTGGAATTATATATACTCCTTGTAACAAGTGTCTTACATATATCTTACCTATTTTTTAAAAAGTGTATCACAATGGAAGTTTCCGATTACGACCTTTAGTAATTTTGATAATTAATATAAAAATGGGGGCAATATCTATTGAGTTAGCAATATAAAAATGGGGGAAATTTAAAAAAGAGTTGAAAACACAAGGGTTGTACAATTGAGATATTTTATGTTATTAGATATCAAAGGCTTGTGAATTTTTTTGCCTTTTGTACTCTCTTATTGTTTAAGCAAATATAAATGAGAGAACTCTCTCAAATTGTATTTTAGTGCATTAAAATTAAGTAAATTTTATAATTAATTAGTCAAATTTGTTGATGATTTTGCACATCTGGACTATAGACATTCGGGGTGTGCAAAAAATAAACCTAAAAGAATGTTAAAGGTTATTGCTATTGGATTATTAGATTAACGGGTTTTATAAAAAAAATTATCGAATTATCGATTCGGTTTTGATTTTATAATATTGTGTTATTGGGTAAATCGATATCCATTGTAGTAATTTACTATTTTATCCCTATATAAATATTAAATATTAATCTTAGTACCTTACTGGTAAGTTCCTTAGCTCTATAGTCTTCAATTCACATGACTTTACAATGACTTTTAATTCACAAAACTTCATATTATACATCAAAACCTAAAGTAAGAATTCTGTTTTTCTTAATTTCTCTGTGTTGCACATGTATAGTTCTTTTCATGTTATTTACTATTATTTTTATTTTATGCGCGTTCTATAAAGTTGCATCATTGTTTTGTCACGTCAAATTATTGAAAAGTCATATATTTATTTTATTAGCATTTTCTTATTAGTTAAACCGAAATCGAATCGTTAAGGACCAAAATCGATGAATCAAAAACTGATAAAATATATCTTATTGATTTGGTTATTGATTTAGCATATTTTAAAAGCGAAAAATTGATAAATCAAACTAATAATACATAAAATTGAACCGAACTAACCGCTAATTGACATAGATGCAATGACTAAGCTAAAGCTAAAGTAATCAAGACGAGCTTGTATTTCTATATACCAAACGTTGTGCAGTGAAGTATAGATTAAAGAAGAGATTATGCACATCGATAAAACTAACTAGATACAAAAGCTCGGGCAAGCCCGAGCCAAATATATATTATTCGACCTGAATCAAAAAGCTTATTGATTTGATTCATCTATTTATTTTAATTTATGTGACACAGATATAATTAAGAGAGTCAATTAAATTATTAAATATTTTTTGTTGTTAGTTATTTTAATAATATCTCTAACATACTTTTCAAATAATATCTCTTGCACATGTGATATTTTGTAAGTTAATAATTTTTTAATAAATTTGTGTAAATAAATTTGTTAATTATTATGATTTATGTAGCACATGTGAAATTTTCAGAGTTGATTAATTTTTAAATATATTTTAAAAATATTTTAAGTTGTTAATTATTGTGATTTATGATATTCTTAGGTAACATATTTTTTATATAATATATGTTACCCTTAGAGTAATAGATGTTACCACGTCTCAATTTCTGTGGTACAGATGAAATTTCAAAAATTAACCAAAATTTTAATATATTTTATGAAATATTTGAAGTTGTTAATTATTGGAATTATAACACTATTTCTTCATAATTTTTAAACATATAATATACTAAAAAAATTAAACAAAAAATACTAAATATTGTAGTTTATAGTACTATTTTTTTTCATTTTTATATACATTATATACAAAAAAAAAAAAAAATAAAGAAATACTAAATATAAAATAGAGGAAATTTGGGGAGAAGAGCAATTCGATCAATTGACAGAATGACCCTAATGTGACGTCCCGCCACCAACGTAGGCAAATTTTGGAGCTAAGAAGGCGTGGAGGTTTCTAGAATAAGCTAGAAACCCTAAGATATTTCAAGAAAGCTTTAGAGAAATGTAGAATTCTCTAGATAGGGGTCAAAGTGTAAATATTTGAGGGATTTCTCATGTAAATATTAATTACACTTTAGTCCTTGGAGAGTAGTATAAATAGAGGTGCCATCATTTGCAAAGGCACCAAGCAAGTTTGTAAGCAATCTTCCAAAGCTTAATACAAAGCCTTCTTCAAAAGCTCTCTCTTTACTCTTTCAAAGCCTTTTCTTAAACATTCTCTTAGCCATCCAAGTCTTAAAGGCTTCCTTGAGTTTACAAGATTCTTGAAAGATTAGTGAGTAAACCGTCAAGGGCCACACGGAACTTTAGCCATCACTCTAAGTCCGTGACAACGTGGTATCAGAGCAGGTTCGATACTAAGGGAATAGCAACTGAAGGGGACATAAACGCCGCTAGCACCACCAACATCCGTCCGGATGGTGGAAAGAAGTCCCGAAAGGGAAAGAAGCATCAAAAGAGTCCTGAAGAAATGTTGCCGGATCCAACACCTAGCGAGGCGCTAACATCTCATCCACCCTCGACCACCGAGGCAAGTGACGATGAACTTGGCAAGGAGGCCGTTGACGTCACCGCTGGCGAAGACTGGGTCGCAAGGGTTGAAGTGGCAAGACAGGCCGTGGAGATATTAGGCCGGCGCATGAATGTGGCCGACGGCAAATTCAAAACTCTTGAAGACTTCACCCTTGAGGAGACCGAAAACATCCGCAAGGATTTGGAGGGACGTCAGCGGGCCGAGTTTGAGATGAAGGAGGCCATCACTTCCCTGGAGTGCCGACTCATGGAGGCATTGAACACAATTGAAACCATGAAAGCCGAAATGAAGGCACTTAAGGAAGGCAGAGAAGCTGGAGGATCAGCGTCACCCGACTATGATAGGGAGGCCAGGGTCGAGGCTCCCAAGCCACCTATGTTCAAAGGCGTCCGTGACGCGCAAGAGGTGGAGAATTTCTTGTGGCACTTGGAGAACTACTTCAAGTGTAGTCGGGTAAAAAGCGATGAAAATAAGATCAACATTGCCGTGTTGTATCTTTCCGAGATGGCCATGCTATGGTGGAGGCGCAAGGAAGCTGAAATAGGGAAGGGAACGTGCACTATCAACACGTGGGAGCAATTCCGTGAGGAATTCAAGAAAGCCTTCTTCCCTACCAACGTCGTATACGAGGTTAAGCGCAAGTTCAGGGAGCTGAAGCAAACGGGAAGCATTCGGGCGTACGTGAAAGAGTTCACAACTCTAACGCTTCAGATTCCCAACCTCACAGATGAAGACATGATGTTCCACTTCATGGACGGACTACAGAATTGGGCCAAGACCGAGTTGGAGCGGCGTCAGGTCAAAACCATAGATGAGGCCATCACTCAGGCTGAGTCCTTAACGGACTTTAAGCACGATCAGCATGACAAGACTAAAGGCAAGGATGCAAGGGGCAGTCATGCCAAAGGTGGGGGAGATCGTGGCCGAGGCAAGGAGCAGCAGGCGCACTCAAGACACCCCGACCCCCACAAGCCGGACAACAGACGGTTCACGCGCCAGAACTACACGGAGAAGAGGGCGCAGACCACCAAGGGAGATGGATGCTACATCTGCGGAGGACCACACGGCTATGCCAGGTGCCCGGAAATGAAAAACCTTGGTGTTATCCTACGCGAACGAAAGGAGAAGGACGCACAAGAGCAAGGGCAGGACGCAGCTGGGCATGGTAGGATTGTGCGGGGCAATAGCCAAGCAAACGGAGAAGCCAGGAAGCTTCAACGCGCAGTATGTAGACATCTCCATTAATGGCCGCGCAGCTCGTGCTATGGTGGACACCGGGGCAGAAGCAAACATTATGACCAAGACGGCGGCGGAGAGGTTAGGACTAAACTATGTTCCCAGCAACAACCGCCTCAAGACAGTTAATGCCCCACCGACTCCCGTGAGCGGAGTCGCCCAAGGAGTGAGCATCACGATAGGAAAATGGCAAGGTAAGACGAACTTTAGTGTCGCTCCTTTAGATATATTTGACATAATTCTAGGGCAGGAGTTCTTCCAATGCTGTCATACCATGATCGACCCCTACCTCCAACGACTCATGGTCATGGAGCGGGAAGGGTCGTGCATGGTACCTCTACTCAAGATCCCGAAGAACGAAGGACACGCCCTCTTGTCGGCCATGCAGATCGTGAAAGGCCTGAAGAAAGGAGAACCGACGTTCCTAGCCACCATTGCAAGTTCGAGAGAAGACAATGGTGCTAAGGAGTCCTTGCCACCGATCATAGAGAAGGTCCTTGAAGAGAACAAGGACGTGATGCCAGACGAGCTGCCAAAGACCCTACCTCCGAGACGTGAGGTAGATCACAGGATAGAGCTAGAGGTGGGAGCCAAGCCACCCGCGCATGCACCTTATCGCATGGCTCCCCCTGAACTAGAGGAGCTAAGGAAGCAGTTGAATGAGCTCCTCGAGGCCGGTCACATCCGTCCATCCAAGACACCTTATGGCGCGCCGGTACTATTCCAGAAGAAAAAGGATGGATCCTTACGCTTATGCATCGACTATCGGGCGCTTAATAAGGTAACTATCAAGAATAAGTACCCTATCCCGCTCATTGCAGATTTGTTTGATAGACTTGGGCAGGCCAAGTACTTCACAAAGGTGGACCTCCGAAAAGGCTACTACCAAGTACGCATCGCAAACGGGGACGAGCCGAAGACAGCGTGTGTGACCAGATACGGGGCATACGAGTGGTTGGTGATGCCTTTTGGCCTAACCAACGCACCCGCCACATTCTGCACGCTGATGAACAAGATCTTTCATCCCTACCTGGACCAGTTCGTGGTGGTGTACTTGGACGACATAGTCATCTACAACAACACCTTGGAGGAGCACGTAGAGCATTTGAGGAAAGTCTTCCAAGTCTTAGGGGAGAACCAGTTATACATCAAGCGGGGGAAGTGCGAGTTTGCCCAACATGAAGTACATTTCTTGGGCCATATCATCAGCCAGGGCGAACTACGGATGGACGAAGCCAAAATCCGGGCAATTCAAGAATGGGAGGTGCCCACTAAAGTGACCGAGCTACGATCGTTCCTTGGACTTGCGAATTATTATCGCAGGTTCATAAGAGGTTACTCGGCAAAGGCCGCGCCGCTAACCGAGTTATTGAAGAAAAATAAGCCGTGGGTTTGGAGCGCGAAGTGCCAGCAAGCCTTCGAGGGTCTTAAGACCGCAATAACAGAAGAACCGGTCTTGACACTGCCCGACTTTTCAAAGACCTTCGAAGTACATACGGATGCGTCAGACTTTGCCATTGGGGGAGTCTTAATGCAAGAAAGACACCCAATAGCATTCGAGAGCCGCAAACTGAACGAGACCGAACGGCGCTATACGGTGCAGGAAAAAGAGATGACGGCCATAGTGCATTGCCTGCGCACGTGGAGACATTACTTGCTAGGCTCCAAGTTCGTGGTTAAGACGGACAACGTGGCCACTAGCTACTTTCAATCACAAAAGAAGATCACCCCGAAACAAGCTAGGTGGCAGGATTTTCTAGCCGAGTTCGACTACGTCCTGGAGTATAAGCCAGGAAGAGGCAATGTTGTGGCCGATGCATTGAGTAGGAAGGCCGAACTTGCTGCCATCACGACAGCCCATTGTGATATTCAAGATGCAATCAGAGATGGCATGCAATATGATCCCGAGGCAAAGAAGTTGATGGAGTTAGCCGTCCAAGGCAAGACCAGGCGCTTTTGGGTCGAAGATGGCCTCTTGCTCACGTCCGGTCGAAGGGTCTACGTGCCGAAGTTCGGGACTATCAGGCGGCAAATCATCAAAGAAAGCCACGACACACCGTGGGCCAGGCATCCAGGACAGCGAAGAACGAGGGCGCTGATTGAGGCTATCTATTTCTGGCCACGTATGCGGGACGACATCGAGTGCTATGTGCAGACTTGTCTTGTGTGCCAGCAAGACAAAGTGGAGCAAAGGCATCCGGGAGGACTACTAGAGCCACTACCCGTAGCGGAGCGTCCATGGGAAAGCGTGACCATGGACTTCATCACTTCCCTACCTAAGTCCGACAGGTATGGGACTATCATGGTCGTGGTGGACAGGTTTTCAAAGTATGCTACCTTCATACCCGCCACAGCCGGATGCACCGCAAAGGAGGCCGCTCGATTATTCTTCAAGAACGTGGTGAAGTATTAGGGGTTGTCCAGACATATCATCAGTGACAGAGACCCCCGCTTTACTGGAAACTTTTGGAGGGAGTTGTTCGAGATACTTGGCACAAAACTACATTTCTCCACAAGTTTCCACCCATAGACCGATGGCCAGACCGAACGCGTCAACGCCCTGTTAGAGTGCTATCTGAGGCACTATGTCAGTGCGCACCAGAAAGACTGGGCAAGGCTCCTGGACATGGCACAATTTTCATATAACTTGCAAAGGAGCGAGTCCACCGGGCGCACACCGTTTGAGTTGGCGACAGGCCAACAACCCCAAACTCCACATTCTTTACCAGCTGCCTTTGAAGGGAAGAGTTTGGGAGCTTACCATCTTGCCAAAGGATGGGAAGAGCAGCTTGACACTGCCAAGTCCTACTTGGACAAGGCAACAAACAAGATGAAGAAGTTTGCCGACCACAAAAGGCGTCCCACGAACTACAAAGAAGGCGACATGGTCTTGGTAAAGTTCAACCCAAGACAGTTCAAGGCACTAAGGGGCGTTCATCAAAACTTAGTGCGAAAGTATGAAGGTCCGTTCAAGATCGTTGCCAAGGTGGGCAAGATCTCATATAAAGTGGAGTTACCTCCCCACTTTAAAATCCATCTGGTATTTCATGCAGGCGTCCTCAAGCCTTATCATGAGGACAAGGAAGACCCTAGCCGGAGCCAACCCCGACGGGCCCCCATTACTGTCAATGCCTCGCACGACCGAGAGATAGAAGCTATCATAGATTATCAAGCTAAACGGAAGCGAGGCCAACAAGCCAGCGCCATGTTCCTTGTACATTGGAAGGGACAATCCCCGGAGGAGGCCACATGGGAGAAGTATGAAGACTTGTGGCAGTTCAAAGACCAAATCCGGGAGTTTTTGCAACAATGCGCCGTGGTCGTCGCCTCATCAGGTGGGGGAGCATGTGACGTCCCGCCACCAACGTAGGCAAATTTTGGAGCTAAGAGGGTGTGGAGGTTTCTAGAATAAGCTAGAAACCCTTAGATATTTCAAGAAAGCTTTAGAGAAATGTAGAATTCTCTAGATAGGGGTCAAAGTGTAAATATTTGAGGGACTTCTCATGTAAATATTAATTACACTTTAGTCCTTGGAGAGTACTATAAATAGAGGTGCCACCATTTGCAAAGGCACCAAGCAAGTTTGTAAGCAATCTTCCAAAGCTTAATACAAAGCCTTCTTCAAAAGCTCTCTCTTTACTCTTTCAAAGCCTTTTCTTAAACATTCTCTTAGCCATCCAAGTCTTAAAGGCTTCCTTGAGTTTACAAGATTCTTGAAAGATTAGTGAGTAAACCATCAAGGGCCACACGGAACTTTAGCCATCACTCTAAGTCCGTGACACTAAGCTCCACAAACACTCACTCGAATAATATAGAGTAAAATAAAACTTTGGTACACAAAACTTAAAATAAATCATTTTTAATTATGGTAGCAAATTTATAAGAAGAAAAATAGGCTATTAATCATGCTCATACTAAAAAAAACAAATCAAATTTGTTTCGTTATTCGATATACATGAACGGAAAAATAAAAATCGAATCGGGTTTGAAAAAAATGAACTGAACATCCTACCCAAGTTTAACCACCTATCTCCAGTTGATGTCCACCTCCTCTCTAACCTTGGATATCGATAGTCTTACATTTATCTTCTTCACTAGAGAGTCGTTCCAAAGTACCATCACCTACCTCAGATGATATTTTTGAAGTGATTCATGCCATCATTGCACCCTTTGAAATCGTTATGTCTGAATTTATTGCTTGTTGGGACCATTTGATGAATAAAAGGTAAGATCTCATTGAATTTGACATCAAGTAAAGGAAAAGTGATCGAACATCTAAAAACAAAAATTTCATCCAATGAAGCCCCTGATTCTTAGGGGCGAGTCTTTGGTGAAAAAGAGAAAGGTTAGACTACAAATGTCCAGGGATAGAGGGAAGACATAGAAATATTTGGAAATGAGTCATTAGTTACTTAATGAGATTTATATACTAGTAAGAAAAACATTCTTGCTGTTTTTTTTCTAGAAAAAATATTTTTTGTTTATAGTAATAAATGTTGTTTGATCGAGCATATCCAACATCTGAATGATATTTATAGAATAGTAAGAGTGAAATATGAATGCATATGGACGAGATACTGGTGAAAGTGACAAAGTCGTTTAACAGATGAAAAGGCAATTGACACTCTGCACGAGAGTTTCGTGTAAAGATCACGGAAATTGTGCTTTCTCTGTTTGTATATTTCAAAGTACAATCCTCGTGAACTTTTCCATGACCCGAGTCTACACCCTGGACGTGGCCAGCACTCAAGAACCATTGATGGTCCCCAAGCGAACCCTCATCCGGGCTGACTACAAGCGGAAGACTAACTCAAGCATACAAAACTTAAAAACTGAATAAAATTCAATCAAACTCAACTTTTCAAAACTTCAACTCAAATGAACAACTTAGAATAAAATAATATATTCAACTTGCCATAAAATAGACAACTTAAGTCTTTAAAATATTTAATAAAATAAATGAATAATATAGACTTCTCAACTATACTGACTATCTATGAAGCCTCTAACTGATAACGATGGAAGTCGGAATAAGACCCATGACATCCTGACTAAACTAAAAAGTAAATTAAATCCTCCGGAAATAAGGAGGCTCACCATAGTTAACTCGAACGTCCGAATGTATCAACGAAGCTCCTATTAATGATCATGAATACATGTGTATGCATCATGAGAAGATGCAGGCCAAATGGCTCAGTACGTGGAATGTACGAGCATGTAAGGGGAATTCTAAAGCATAACATAAGCTTGAAAGAATCTTAAAGAAACTGGAGAACTTACCTGGCTCAACTCAACTCAATATAACTGAACTCATTTCAATATAAACCAGGCTAAAACAAGTGCAATATAAAGAAAAAGGAAAACTGTTTAAAACATGATGTTAACTCATAATCATAATATCATAAAAGACATATCATGCTCCCTCTCAAAGTCTACTTGTGCAATGCATGAATGAAGTCTCATACCCCCATTCATACTAAGCAGAACCCCTTGAGGAACCATGCAAATACTGTTGTGGGGAGTTTCTCTAATCGACAACCATCACATAAGAGCTATTGTGATGATACACCGATCTTTCGCACGCTGCCAATGCATCCTATACCCGGCCAAAGGTATAGGACCTGAATTACTAAGTGGATCCACTAGTCTATGCGAAAAAGATTCATCTAAAAAGTATGACCATTTTCTACCCATATGGCTACATGGTTAAAGGGACTGATAGTTGTATGAACTCTTCCACATCGGTGCTCAATACTACTCCCAAAAATATTACATTATATTAGCTCTTTATGTTTAAAAACATACTTCTTCTGTGATTTGAGATTAGTGCTCAAAAACTTAGCTCAAAGGCTATCTTGGAAATCAAAGTTTCCCCTCTTGCTTCATTTAGAAAGCGATTACTCTTTTTTGAAAACCAGCCCGAAGGCTCTTTGGAAATCTCAGTTTCCGTTCTTATTTAAATGTGAAAACATTTTAAATCTCTTTGTGAATACTTAGTCCCCATATACTTTTTGAAGAAAAAAACTTCTATTTTACTCTTTACTGAACTCAAAACTCAAGTCTTAAAACAAAGTTAAAACGTTTGTAAAAGACTTCTTAAAATATGGTTCATGCCGAATTATGGACATGAACGACTCAATGCAAGGTTTTCAATAACCATAGATAGAACTCAAATACTTGGAACTCAATAATTTCAATGATACTACTCATTTCAAGAATGCTCAACTAAGAGTTCATGCGGAATTATGAGCATGAACTACTCAACCCAATGACTCAAAGATACTTCTCATCTCAAGATTGCTCGAATTATAAGGTTCATGCGGAATTATGGACATGAATAACCCAACTCAAGGACTTCATGGGTAACATATAATAGTCCCATGATTAGGAATGTAATCTCAAATGGGTTAGAAACTCAATACTTAAGACGTAGGACATGAAGATATTACTATTCTCATAGATACTCAACTTCTGGAGTTCATGCGGAATTTATGGGCATGAACGACTTGACTCGTAGGTCTACATAACATTATGGAACTCATGATACAACTCTTCTCATTCTCATACTTACTTTCTCAAAATTTACTCAAATCGATTATGGATCTCAAAGGATTCACAATTGAACTCAAAAGCTTTCTTGAACTCTACTCTTAACTCTCTCTTGAATATGAATTATGAATTCAAGAGTTATGGTTCATGATATGAAAGATCTCATGATGACAAAATAGATCATGAATACATTCTCCTCACTCTCATGCTCACTTA
>JAJOOR010006161.1:0-23891 GCA_036250505.1 Solanum acaule | reverse complement strand
AAAAAATATTTCTTAAATTAATTAAATTTCATAAAAATATAACTTAGCCCAATCTTTTAAAAATAAAAATAAATAAGTGGTACAAAAATTAATTAATTCACTATTTGTATTTAATTATATTCACAATAAATGCTAAATTAATATATTATTACTCATTCTATATTAGTTAAACTTTCATATAATACTATTAAGAAATTTTAACGCATTAAAGAGACATTAATAATTTGGTTTTGAATAAAACAAATGTAAAATGTACCAACAAAGTCTATATCATGTTAATGTTATAATTGCATAATTGGTATGTTAAAAAGAAATAGGGAAAAAGACATAAATTCACCTCGAAAATAGTTTCGAAAAGTTACGTATGTGCCTGCCAAATTGTGTAAGCCTACACATTTAATTAATATATTTTTTTCACTTTTTTTTCTCAATCATTTTTGCCTCTATCTTCTCTTTTCTTCCTCACTTGAATGACACCATAATTGTCTTTATTTTCTCTCTTATTTCTCAACTGAATGACTCCATTTTTTATCATTTATTCTGGTTATAAAGAATACCAAACGAACTGTTGCAACGGATAAGAGCGACGGAGCAGTGGCTATGGTTGAAAAGATCGTAAAGAAGTGTGAATATTTATACACACAACTATTCCACAACTAAGAATACACAAATTCCACAAAAAGATTCAACTTTTAGCCAAATAGGGATAGTGGGTGTGTGAACATGAATATGTATATGTATCCACAGATAAAATTCAATCTGATCTATTCCTTTAACCAAAACTACAAAAAAAAATATCCCCAAAGCTCCGAATTAAAAGATTCAATATGACTATTGCTTAACCAAAAATACAAAAAATTCCAAAAGAAAAAATCAAATCAAAGAGGGTTAGTTGTGTGAATATGCAAATCTATATGAATACCCAGATGGAAAATAATAATAATTTTAACCCAATAAGGGAAGTAGGTGTGTGAAAGAGCTATTTATGAATAGAGTAAATTGGGAAATTTTGGCAAGTTATGCTAAGTATGAGTTTTTGGTCAACTTCAAACGACCATAAGTTTCAGTACAAAATGAGTTAGGTGGCCCATAAGATATCAAATGAAAGGTCTTGGAATCCTCTTTGCAACGCCACCGAGTTTGCTAATTTTCGAGCTCGTATGAGGGAGATATTCGGGCTGTTTAGTTAAGGAAATCTACCCGAATTTAAGAGGGGTATATTGGTCTTTTCCTTACCCAATTAACTTAAAACGAAATTTGGTAATATCTAGGAGTCTAAACTGATTTGGTTCAGTTTTACAAATTCAAATTTACGCTAAGGTTTTGAGAGAAGCTCAAGAAGAGGAGAAAAGGAGAAAAAGTCAAGCGTTCGTCAAGTTCTTGAGGATTTTGTTAAAGATTTTTCCAATGGTTGATCCTTAAGAGGTATGTGAGTTCACATAGCGTTGGGTTCATTCACCCACGTAACAATCATGATTAATTCAACGTAATTTTGTTCTTGAAAGTAAAGGATTTGAGTTCTTGATAAGTTTCATTGAAGTTTCATTCATAATCTTATTTGTTGAGGTTTTGATGAGTTCTTGAGATAATCGTGTGGAATTTTAAGGTTATTTTTGAGTAGATTCTTGTATACTATTGTTGGGTATTCGAATCTAAGTGATTGGGGAAGAAACTATTCGATTCTAGGTGAATTGGGGGTGGGGGGTGGGAGGGGTTAGAAAACCAGTAAGGAAATTCGTCGGATTTTCTGGGCAAGGGGCTGGCGCACCGCGCCACTCACTGTACCAGAGAAAGTGTTTTGTAGTTTGACCGCTTGGGCACCGCGCTACTCAGTGCACCCCAACTTTCCTTCTGTAGTTCAGGGTCTGGCGACCTGTGCCACTCAGCACACCACACCAGGTGTTCTACCCTTTCCCACTTCTTTCCGTTTGAGTTCCCTCGAATCGTACCTATGTTTTCTAGTTGATTTCTGTACTCTAAGGTACATCTAAACATCAAGAGATCTTCCATAACATGAGATCATAACCCTTGAATCCATAATTTAAGTTCAAGGTAGAGCTAATAGTCAAGTCTAGAGAGTTCTTAGAGTCTTTTCAAAAAGTCTTTTACAATTGTTTTAAACTTGTTTTAAGACTTAAGCATTGAGTTTGAGAAAGAGTAGAGCCGAGTTTATTTTCATTAATTATGGGAACTAAGTATTCCCAAAGAGTAATGTTTTCACATTTAAGATGTGAGGAAACATCGATTTCCAAAAGAGTTTTCATGAACAGTTTTAGTACCATCTCTTTTAAGAGAAAGATCTTTTGACTAATAATCTCAAACCATAGATAAAGGTATATTTTTAAGCATATGAGCTAGTTACATTTTGAGAGTAGTATTGATCACCGATATGGGGATGAGTTCAGATAACTCAAGTCTCCATAAACCATGTAGCCAACGTGGGTAGTAAGGGCCATACTTTTTAGATGATTTCTTAATGCTTTTAGCATAGACTAGTGGATCCACTTAGTAGTAGGTTCTATACCCCGGCAAAGTATATGACAGTTCTGGAAGCGTGGGCTAGACGTTGTATCATCACATAACTCATAGTGATGGTTGTCGATTAGAGAATCTCCCACAGAGTTACTTGTATTTTCATATACAAAACTAAGTTATTATTCTGTCTTTCAATACACTGAGTTGTTAGCTATATGTTTTAAAGCTTTTCTTTATAATGCATTTCTATCACTGCCTTATATTAGAATGAGTTTAGTTTAGTTGAGACGAGGTATGTTTAATTCAGTTCCATTTAAAGCTTATGTCTTGTTTTACAGTTCCCCTCACATGCTTGTATATTCCATGTACTGATGTCATTTGGCCTGCGTCTTTTATGTTGCAAATACAGGTAACCAGGATCAGCATCCAGCGCTTCGTTGATCTAGTTGAGCTTCAGAGTTATTAGTGAGCTTCCTTGCTTCAAGAGGATCCCTTTATTTTGTTTTATCATTTTAGCTTATTAGGTTGTCGTGGGTCTTGTCTCGACGTCTATCTCAATTAGTAGAGGCTTCATAGATACTTCGATATTATTAGTTCATGAGTTTTTCCATTTCCAGTTGTTCATGTTGAGACTTGAGTTGCCACTTTGGCCAGTTGAATGCTTATTTCTAAAACATTCTAAGTTATCTATTGAGACAATTTAGTAATGATGGTATTTCAGTACATCTTATTGTTGAGTAAAGTCTTCCGCTAAGTAGTAAGCCAGGCCAAGGGTTCGCTTGGGCCAGCAATGATTCTCAGGTGCCAGTCCCGCCTAGGGTGTAGGCTCGCAGAGTGACAAACTTGGTATCAGAGCACAGAGTTCAAGAGTCCTAGGGAGTCTATGAAACCGTGTCTATAGAGTCCTAGTTATCAATGTGAAGCGTACCACATCTATAGTTTGTAGGCTATAACATTTAGGAACTATATCACTTCTTTCATACTCATTTTGTGCGATAGAGTTTATCTCTATAAAAGTTTCTTTCTAACTCGTGCTTGCGCGTATCTTTCAGATCATGCCTCCACAAAGAGCTGTCTGAGGTCATCCTTCTAAGAGGAACTTTGAGGATCAAGGGGTACCTAATGCATCAGAAGTGCAACCCCAAAGAGAGGTCATCAATGTTGAGTTCCCTGAAGCTATCTGGATGTTGAGGCCAGTTATGACTAACCAAGCTGGGCAACAAAGATAGAATCAACAGGAAGTGACTGATACTTCTAGGATCCGTGAGTTTTTAAGGATGAATCCTCCAAACTTCATTGGTTCGAGCATTACTGAGGATGCGGAAAACTTTGTGGAGGAATTCCATAAAGTGTTTGAGGCTATGCATGTTGCTGATGCGGAGCAAGTGAAACTACTTGCATACCAACTGAATGGTGTTTCTAGAATATGGTTTGACCACTGGAAGAATGGTAGAGCTGTGGGTGCACTGATCGTGAGTTAGGCTGTGCTCGAGAGTGCCTTCGTGGGGCATTTCTCTCCCCGTCAGCTAAGAGAGGCAAAGGTAAGAGAATTTCTCACACTTAAGTAGGAGGCTATGGGTGTGCATGAGTATAGCCTTAAGGTCACCTAACTGTCCCATTATGCCCCGTAGATGATTGCTGACATGAGAAGCAAGATGAGTCTGTTTGTTGCTGGGTTGTATCGTCTATCAAGTAAGGAGTGCAAGAAAGCTATGCTAATAGGGTATATGGACTTAGCAAGACTTATGATCCATATGCAGTAGGTTGAGGAAGATAAGCTGAGAGATAGAGAGGAGTTTCAGAACAAGAGAGCTAAGACAGGGAATGAGTCCGGACAAAAGAAAAGTAATGCAAACCGTTCATCTTTCCAACATAAGCAAAAAGGACCTTCTCCATCATCTTCTAGTGCACCTGCACCAAGGAACATAAGTGAGTTCAATAATCAGAATTCACAAAATTTCAGAGCTAGACCTGCATAGTCTCAAGATAGTGTGGCACAAAGAGGTAATGGGACTCCTGCATGTGCTTAGTGTGGTAGGACCCACTCAGGAGTGTGTCGTGATGGCTCCATTGGTTTCTTCAAGTGTGGTCAAGAGGGTCACTTCATGAAAGAGTGCCTAAGAATAGGCAGGGCCGTGGAAATATGGGCAATAGAGCCCAATCTTCTTCAGTTGCTCCACCAGACAGAGCTGCACCTAGAGGAGCGACTTCAGGGACAGGCGGAGGGGCAAACCGTCTATACGCTATCACTAGTCGCCAAGAGAAAGCGAATTCTCCAGATGTTGTTACTGGTATGATCAAAGTGTTTTGGTTTAATGTTTATGCTTTGCTAGATCCAAGAGAGAGTCTATATTTTGTGACTCCATATGTTGCGATGAATTTTAATATCCTTCCTGAGAAATTTCTTGAGCCCTTTAGTGTTTCTACACCTGTTAACGGGTCTATTCTAGCTAAGAGAGTCTATCGTGATTGTACCATTTCCATCAATCACACGAACACCATTGCTGACTTAGTTGAGTTGGATATGATAGATTTTGATGTCATTCTAGGTATGGACTGGCTTCATTCCTGTTATTCCTCAGTTGATTGTAGAACTCGAATAGTTAAGTTCTAGTTTCCTAATGAGCCAGTTATAGGGTGGATGAGTAGTTCAGTAGTGCCTAAGGGTCGTTTCATTTCGTACCCTAAGTCAGAAAGTTAGTTTCCAAGGGAAACATTTATCACTTAGCCCGAGTTAATGACTCTAGTGTTAAGACACCACCTATTCAGTCAGTTCCAGTTGTTAGTGAGTTTCCAGATATCTTTCCAAATGATTTTCCCGGAGTCCCTCATGAGTGAGAAATAGACTTCGGTATAGATATTCTTCCCGATACTCACCCTATCTTTATTCCGCCATATGGAATGGCACCAAATAAGTTGAAAGAGTTAAAAGAGCAGTTCAAAGATCTCCTTGAGAAAGGTTTTATTCGACCAAGTGTCTCACCTCAGGGCTCTCCAGTCTTATTTATGAGAAATAAAGATGGTTCTCTTAGAATGTGTATAGATTACCGTTAGTTGAACAAGGTTACTATCAAGAGTAAGTATCATGTTCTGAGAATTGATGATCTCTTTGATCAACTTTAGGTTGCCACTTGTTTTTTTAAGATAGACCTCAGATCTGGCTATCATCAGTTGAAAGTAAGAAAAAGTGATATCCCTGAGACAACTTTCTGGACCCGCTATGGTTATTATGAGTTCCAAGTCATGTCCTTTGGTTTGACTAATGCTCCTGCAGTTTTCATGCATCTAATGAACATAGTATTCAAGCCTTATTTAGATATGTTTGTTATCATATTTATTGATGACTTTCTAATCTATTCGAGGAATGGAGGAAGATCATGCTAGTCACCTCAAAATAGTTCTCCAAACTCTCGAGGATAAAGAGTTGTATGCTAAATTTTCCAAGTGTAAATTTTGGCTTGAGTCTGTGGCATTCTTAGGCCATATTATTTCTGGTGATGGAATTCGAGTTGACACTCAAAAGATAGAGGCGGTGTAGAACTGGCCTAGACCCACGTCTCCAACTAATATTAGAAGTTTCTTGGGATTGGCTGGCTATTATAGGAGGTTCATCGAGGGGTTTTCATCTATTTCATCCCCATTGACCAAGCTGACTCAAAAACAATTAAATTTCAATGGTCTGAAGCTTGTGAGAAAAGGTTTCAAGAATTGAAAAAGCGGTTGAATACTGCCCTAGTATTGACCTTACAAGAACGTACACAAGGTTTTTGTCGTATATTGTGATGCGTCCAGAGTTGGTTCGGGTTGTGTATTAATGCAGAATGGCAGGGTTATAGCTTATGCCTCCAGACAACTTAGAGTCACAAGAGGAATTACCCAACCCATGATCTAGAGTTGGTTGCCGTATAATTTACTTTTAAAATATGATGCAATTATCTTTATGGTGCTCATGTGGATGTGTTCACCGATCACAAGAGTCTTCAGTGTGTGTTTAGTCAAAAAGAGCTTAATCTCAGATAGAGGAGGTGGTTGGAGTTACTTAAGAATTATGACATGAGTATTTTCTATCACCCAGGCAAGGCTAATGTTGTTGATGATGCTTTGAGCAGGTTGTCTATGGGTAGTACTTCCCATGTTGATAAATACAAGAAAGAGTTAGCCAAATATGTGCATAGAGTTGCACGATTAGGAGTCTGACTAATGGATTCCAATAAAGGAGGAGTGGTGGTGATAAATGGAGCTGAATCATAATTAGTGTCTGAAGTGAAAGAGAAACATGCCCAAGATCATGTTTTGCTGGAATTAAAGGCAAATGTTCATAAGCAAAAAGTGATGACTTTTGAACAAGGGGGAGATTGTGTATTGAGGTATTAAGATAGATTGTGCGTACCAAAGGTGGATGAACTCCAAGAGAGGATCATGGAGGAAGCTCATAGCTCTAGATATTCCATCCATCCTGGTTCCACAGAGATGTATTGCGACTTGAGAAAAGTCTATTGGTGGAGTAGTATGAAGAAGGGTATTGCAGAATTCGTTGCTAAATGCCCGAATTGCCAACAACTCAAGGTACAACAACAGAGGCCACCGGAAGTGGGAGATGATAAATATGAATTTTATTACAGGTTTACCACGGTCTCACATACATCATGATTCGATTTGGGTGATAATAGATCGAATGACTCAATGAACCCATTTCTTACTGGTAAAGACTATGCATTCAATAGAAGATTATGCTAAGTTATATATTCAAAAGGTAGTCAAACTTGATGGAGTTTCGTTGTCCATTATTTCAGATAGAGGTGCACAATTTATTGCGCAATTTTGGAAGTCATTCTAGAAAGGTTTGGGTTCAAAGGTTAACTTGAGTACTGCATTTCATCCTTAGACTGATGGTCAAGTAGAGCACACTATTCAGACATTAGAAGATATGTTGAGGGCTTGTGTTATTGATTTCAAAGGTAATTGGGATGATCACCTACCTATCATAGAATTTGCTTACAATAATAGTTACCACTCTAGCATCCAAATGGCTCTGTATGAGGCTCTTTATGGGAGAAGATGTATATCCCCTATTGGATGGGTTGAGGTTGGTGAAGTTGGGTTGATAGGACCAGACTTAGTTCATCAAGCTATGGAGAAAGTGAAGGTTATTCAAGAGAGATTCAAAATAGCAAAGAGTCGTCAGAAATCCTATACAGATGTTAGGAGAATGGACTTAGAGTTTGAAGTAGATGATTGGGTATATTTGAAGGTTTCACCCATGAAGGGTGTCATGAGATTTGGTAAGAAAGGGAAGCTTAGTCCCGATACATTAGTACTTCAAGAATATCCAAGAGGATTGATAATGTAGCTTATGAGTTGGAGCTACCACAAGAGTTAGTAACGGTTAATCTGGTATTTCACATTTCCATGTTGAAAAAGTGTATGAGAGATCCTTCACTTATCATACCTACTGAAGATATTGGCATTTAGGATAGCTTATCTTATGAGGAGATTGTTGTTCGGATTTTAGATCGCCAAGTTCGCAATTTGAGAACCAAGGAGGTAGCATCAGTCAAGGTTCTGTGGAGGAATCAGTTTGTTGAGTAGGCTACTTGGGAAACTGAGGAAGATATGAAGAAGATATACCCAAATCTCTTCGAGCCCGGAGAAATTCCAAATTAAGGTACTAATCCTTTCCTGGCATTTGTTTTAAGTTGTATTTATATTTTGCTTGTTGGGTGTTTGAGTTAAATGTTAGATGCTACACCCTTAGTCTACTTAGAGTAATCTCATTCGAGGACGAATGTTCCCAAGGGGGAGATATTGTAACATCCCGCCTTAGAGAGAACTATAATTTGAAAGAATTATTTTTGGAAAGCATCAATTTGGAAATTTTGGCAAGTTATGCTAAGTATGAGTTTTGGGTCAACTTCAAACGACCATAACTTCAGCACAAAATGAGTTAGGTGGCCCATAAGATATCAAATGAAAGGTCTTGGAATCCACTTTCCAATGCCACCGAGTTTGTTAATTTTTGAGCTCGTATGAGGGAGATATCCCCGTTTGAAGTCGGGCTGTCTAATTAAGGAAAGCTACCCGAATTTAAGAGGGGTATTTTGGTCTTTTCCTTACCCAATTAGCTTAAAATGAAATTTGGTAATATTTAGGTTCAATTTTTCAAATCCAAATTTATGCTACGGTTTTGAAGAAACTCAAAAAGAGGAAAGAGGAGAAAAAGTCAAGCGTTCGTCAAGTTCTTGAGGATTTTGTTGCGGAGTTTTCCAAGAGTTGATTCCTAAGAGATATGTGAGTTCACATAGCATTGTATTCATTCACCTACGCGCCAATCATGATTAATTCAGCATAATTTCATTCTTGAAAGTAAAGGATTTGAGTTCTTGATAAGTTTCATTGAAGTTTCTTTCATAATCTTGATTGTTGAGGTTTTGTTGAGTTATTGCGATAATCGTGTGGAATTTTAAGGTTTTGTTTTAGTAGAATCTTATATACTATTGTTGGGTATTCGAATCTAAGTAATTGGGGAAGAAACTATTCGATTCTTGGTGAATTGGGATTAGAAAATGAGTAAGGAAATTCGTCGGGATTTCTTGCCAGGGGGCTGGCACACTGCGCTACTTAGTGCGCCGGAGAAAGTGTTCTGTAATTTGACCCTTGGGGCACCGCGCCATTCAGTGCACCCCAACTTTTCCTTCTGTAGTTCAGGGTCTGGCACCCTGCGCCACTCAGTACGCCAGGGTCGCTAGGTCCTCTACCCTTTCCCACTTCTTTCCATTTGAGTTCCCTTGAATCGTACCTATGTTTTCTAGTTGATTTCTACACTATAAGGTACATCTAAACATCAAAAGATCATCCATAACATGAGATCATAACCCTTGAATCCATAATTCAATTTCAAGGTAGAGCTAAGATTCAAGTAAGTCTTTTCAAAAAGTCTTTTACAGTTGTTTTAAATTTGTTTTAAGACTTAAGCATTGATTTAGAGAAAGAGTAGAGCCAAGTTCATTTTCTTTAAAATGTTATATAGGAACTAAGTATTCCCAAAGAGTAAATGTTTTCACATTTAAGATGAGACTAAGTATTCCCAAAAGAGTTTTCATGAACAATTTTAATACTTTCTCTTTTAAGAGAAAGATCTTTTGAGTAATAATCTCAAATCACAGTAAAAGTTATGTTTTTAAACATATGAGCTAGTTATATTTTGGGAGTAGTATTGAGCACCGATATGGGAACGCGTTAAAATAACTCAAGTCTCCATAACCATGTAGCCAACGTGGGTAGTAAGGGTTATAATAACTCAAGTCTCCATAACCATGTAGCCAACGTGGGTAGTAAGGGTCATACTTTTAAGATGATTCCTTAATGCTTTTAGCATAGACTAGTGGATCCACTTAGTAGTAGGTTCTATACCACATCAAAGTATAGGACAGTTCTGGCAGCGTGGGCTAGACGCTGTATCATCACATAGCTCATAGTGATTGTTGTTGGTTAGAGAATCTCCCACAGAGTTACTTGTATTTTCATATACAAAACAAAGTTATTATTGTGTCTTTCAATACACTTAGTTATTATCTACATGTTTTAAAGCTTTTCTTTATATTGCATTTCTATCACTGCCTTATATTGAAATGAGTTGAGTTGAGTTGAGACGAGGTAAGTTTTCTTCAGTTCCATTTTAAGCTTATCTATTGTTTTAGAATTCCCCTCACATGCTCGTACATTCCATGTACTGAAGCCATTTGGCCTGCATCTTTTATGATGTAGATACAGGTAACCATGATCAACAACCAGCGCTTCGTTTATCCAGTTGAGCATCAGAGTTGTTGGTTAGCCTTATTACTTTCGGAGGATCCCTTTATTTTGTTTTATCATTTTAGCTTATTAGGATGTCATAGGTCTTTTCCCGACGTCCATCTCAGTTAGTAGAGGCTTCATAGATAGTTAGACATTATTAGTTTATGAGTCTTTCCATTTCCTGTTGTTCATGTTGATACTTCAGTTGCCACTTTGGCTAGTTGAATATTTATTTATAAAACATTCTAAGTTATCTATTGAGACAATTTAGTTCTGATTGTATTTCAGTATATCTTATTGTTGAGTAATTTCTTCCACTGAGTAGTAAGCCAGACCAAGGGTTCACTTGAGGCTAACAATGGTTCTCAAGTGCCAATGCCGCCTAGGGTGTAGGCTCGGGGCGTGACAAACTAGGTATTAGAGCACAAAGTTCAAGAGTCCTAGGGAGTCTATGAAGCCGTGTCTCTAGAGTCCTAGTTATCGGTGTGAAGTGCGCCACATCTATAATTAGGAGGCTACAACATTGAGGAACTATCTCACTTCTTTCTTACTCATTTCGCGCGATAGATTTTATCTCTATAAAAGTATCTTTCTCACTCGTGGTTGTGCGTATCTCTCAGATCATCCCTCAACAAAGAGCTGTCCAAGGTCATCCTGCTAGGAGGAACGTTGATGATCAAGAGGTACCTAATGCACCAGAACTGCAACCCCAAAGAGAGGTTAGCAATGCTGAGTTCTGTTAACCTATTTGGATGTTGAGCCTAGTTGTGACCATAGGTAAGATGATTCTTCACTCTTAAGCAGGAAGCTGTGAGTGTGCATGAATATAGCCTTAAGTTCACCCAACTATCCCGTTATGCCCTAGAGATGGTTCTTGACATGAGAAGCAGGATGAGTCTGTTTGTTGCTGAGTTTTCTCGTCTATCAAGTAAGGATGGCAAGAAAGCTATGATAATAGGGGATATGGACTTAGTAAGACTTATGATCCATGTGCAACAGGTTGAGGAAGATAAGCTGAGAGATAGAGAGGAGTTTCAGAACAAGGAAGCTAAGACAGGGAATGAGTCCGGACATCAGAAGAGTAATATAATCCGGTCATCTTACCAATATAAGCAAAATGGACCTGCTCCATCATCAGCTAGTGCACATGCACCAAGGAATAGAGGTGAGTTCAATAATCAGAATTCACAAAATTTTAGAGCTAGACCTGCACAGTCTCAAGGTATTATGCCACAAGGAGGAAATGGGACTCCTGCATGTGCTAAGTGTAGTAGGACCCACTCAGGGGTGTGTCGTGATGGCTCCATTGGTTTCTTCAAGTGTGGTCATGAGGGTCACTGCATGAAAGAGTGCCCTAAGAACAGGCAGGGTGGTGGAAATAGGGACAATAGAGCCCAATCTTCTTCAGTTGCTCCACCAGACAGAGCTGCACCTAGAGGAGCTACTTCAAGGAAATGCGGAGGGGTAAACCATCTATACGCTATCACTAGTCGCCAAGAGCAAGAGAATTCTCCAGTTGTTGTCATTGGTATGATCAAAGTTTTTTCTTTTTATGCTTATGATTTGCTAGATCCAGGAACGAGTCAATCTTTTATGACTCCATATGTTGTGATGAATTTAATATCCTTCCTAAGAAACTTCTTGAGCCCTTCAGTGTTTATACCTGTTGGTGGGTCTATTCTAGTTGATAGAGTCTATCGTGATTGTACCATTTCCATTAATCACAAGAATACGATTACTGACTTAGTTGAGTTAGATATGATAGATTTTGATGTCATTCTAGGTATGGACGGGCTTCATGCCTGTTATGCCTCAGTTGATTATAGAACTCAAATAGTTAAGTTCCAGTTTACTAATGAACCAGTTATAGAGTGGATGAGTAGTTCAGCAGTGCCTAAGTGTCGTTTCATTTCGTACCTTAAGGCCAGAAAGTTAGTTTCCAAGGGGTGCATCTATCACTTAGCCCAAGTTAATGACTCTAGTGTTGAGATACGACCTATTCAGTCAGTTCCAGTTGTTAGTGAGTTTCCAGATGTCTTTCCAGATCATCTTTCTGGATTCCCTCCCGTAAGAGAAATAGACTTCAGTATAGATATTCTTCCCGATACTTGCCCTATCTCTATTCTGCCATATAGAATGGCACCAACAGAGTTGAAAGAGTTAAAAGAGCAGTTGAAAGATCTCCTTGAGAAATGTTTTATTCAACCAAGTGTGTAACACCCCAGAAACTAGTAGGCTAAACTAGAGCTTGACGTGAGGGTTAGAGTCATAAATGTAACACCCATACTTAAAAATAAAGGGTTTCATGTTGGAACATCAAGGTACGACCCCCAAGGACCAACCATGGGTCCTTGACGAGGACCCCTAAAATTTGCCTGGACAGTGACCCCCTACGCCTCGTGGGTCAGTCCACGATCGTGGGTGAGTGGGTTGTAGGTCAATCCATGAAAATCCACTCTCTTTACCCCGACCCATGCTTCACCAGAACAGGTTGTGGGTCCAATCACGGTCTGTCTGTGGGGGGTCGTGGGTGAGGCCTGGAACTGCTTTTTGGCAGTTAAGTTTAGGGGCACTTTGGGGTTTTTTGGTTTTAATTAATGCTAAGTGACGTCATTTTACTCTAAATTAGACTAATTATATACGTATTTTAGACCCCTAAATTAAGTCATCTTCCTTATTATTTTTAAATTCGAAAATAAAACCAACTGTTCACCAAAAATTCTTTCTCTAGAACATCAAGGAAGAGGAAGAAGGAAGTTGGGGCTGTGGTTCAAGGAGCAAGCTTTTCTACTGAAATTCATTGGATTTCATTGCTAAGGTATGGTATCTCTTCATCCATGGATAGAATCCATCCATGGAGCCCCTTCAAAACCCTAATTTCAAAGTTAGAAATCCCAAAAGTTAGGGTTTGACTTCAATCTCATGGATTCCTTTCAAATTCTTTTTTAATGATTGAATTATGTTTTATTATGGAAAAATCGAAGATTTTATATGGTTTTATGTTGAATTGCCCAAGAATCCATGAATTCCTCTATTTTCTCAAATTGGATCTCAAAGTGTGGGTATTGATTGATGCAAGTAGAACATTATAGAATTATGCATGTAGTAATTGAACTACTTGAATTATGATTATATCCATGTATAATTTAGTGAATTCTAGATATGTTGATTGAATATTATCTATGCTCCTTGAAGAGCAAAATATGAGAATTATGCAAGGTTATGAGATTTATGTATATTCTTTTAGAACACTTTCAGAGTAAAGTGATTATGTTTATGATTTTATTGTGTGCAATTGAAAGGTTATTCTCATTTACACACCTATGTATGAATATGATATGATGTGAATGGTTTTCTCACAATATGATTATTCTAAGGTTGAAAGGCTATTCTCACCTATTGAATCTATGAGCTATCTTATGAATTATATTGGATTGAGTGTCAAGACATTCTTCCATGATATGAACTTAAGTCAAGACTTAATATGTACTTCGTGGGAATTAATTCTTAGCACCGAGTGGATATTGTATATGAGATGGAAGCTTCTACCCTTGTTGAGTCTGGCTTCCAAGGAAAGCTTTTACCCTAGTTGAGCCTGGCTTTCCAAATGGGTTCCTTATACCTTAGTTGAGTACGGGTTCCCAAAGTATGTCTCATGAGATGGAAATATTATACCTTAATTGAGTCCGGGTTTCTAGTATCAATCTTCTTGTCCCATAAACTATGTGCCCTCATAGGTATTTAGCTAGTGGATCCAGCTCTAATAGTATGGTTCTACCTTAGGCAATAAAACAACCCTTTTCGGTGTGGGAGTCATCAGATTCCTTGTTTAGCTCACATGGTCTATGTCGGTTAAGGCTTATTCCCCACAACAATATTATGAACAAGAATATGCATTATGAACTATGGTTACTCAAGAAGCTTTACTTAGCATGGGTGAGATTTATGGGGTCTTATTCATGCATTACACAAGTATGATTTGAGGGTACTTATGGTATGTTTCCAATATGTTATGATGATCTATATGTTGACTATGCTCATGACTTATGCTTTTTCACTAATCTTCGTGATGATCCTTAAACTTGGTAAACTGCATGTTTTCAACTAAAATGTCCTTTTTAGCATGTTTTCAAGGTTTTTATGCATGGCTATCATACTTAGTGAATTTTTGTACTAATGCCTACTTTTCCTATACTTTTCCCAAGTATAAGGTCAGGTTCTTTAGGCGGTCATCATTGGGCTAAAGCTTAGATTCGACTATTCTCCTAGCTTGTGGTGAGTCCTCATGATTTGAGGATGAATGTTTCACTTTTAGTTTCACTTTTTGTATTTCATTTTGGACTATGTTGTACGGGCTGTGCCCCTTTTGATTTGAACTATTGTAATAAATGGCTATGCTGAGACTTAGAGTCTAGACTTCCGCTTTTGTCTTTTATGAAAATTTTAGTCTTGGACTTGGAATACGTTTTTACTCTTATTGTTCTACTGCTTATGTTATGATATGCTAAGTGGCTTGTATGGAGTCCTTCGGGGTTCTATACGCCAAGTTACATCTATGGGGTACCTCTTGGTCGTGACAAAGTGTCTCACCTTGGGACGCTCTAGTCTTATTTGTGAGAAAGAAAAAAGGTTCTCTTAGAATATGTATTGATTACTGTTAGTTGAACAAGGTTACTACCATGAATAAGTATCCTCCTCCGAGAATTGATGATCTCTTCTATCAACTTCAGGGTGCCACTTGTTTTTCTAAGATATTCCTCAAATCTGGCTATCATCAGTTGAGAGTAAGAGAGAGTGATATCCCTAAGACAACTTTTCGGACCCGCTATAGTCATTATGAGTTCATAGTAATGTCCTTTGGTTTGACTAATGGTCCTGCAACATTCATGGATCTAATGAATAGAGTATTCAAGCCTTATTTAGATGTATTTGTTATCATATTCATTGATGACATTCTAATCTATTCGAGGAATGAGGAACATCATGCTAGTTACCTATGAATAGTTCTCAAACTCTCAAGGATAAACAGTTGTATGGTAAATTTTCCAAGTGTGAATTTTGGCTTGAGTCTATGGCATTCTTAGGCTATATTGTTTCCGGTGATGGAATTCGTGTTGACACTCAGAAGATAGAGGTGGTGCAGAACTAGCATAGACGTACGTCATCAACTGATATTAAGAGTTTCTTGGGATTGACTGGCTATTATAGGAGGTTCATTGAGGGGTTTTTATCCATTTCATCCCCACTTACCAAGCTTGTAACACCTCAGAATCAGACTTGGACTTTGCAGCAGAAAACAACAAAATTTGGTAAACCACGACAGGGTTCACGATCCGTGAAAGGAACCACGGTCCATTGACCTGCCCGTGGTTAATGCCCACCCAAAAGTGGTGGACTATGGGACCCTTCACGGTCCGTGGACCACCACACGAGCCGTGGGAAGGCTCATGGGAGTGAGACAGAACCTCTTAAGCTCAGGCATCAGACCACAAAGTCCTCAACGGGCCATAGTCTTGATGGCGGGCCTTGGGAGGGTCTGTGGACCTTAGCCAGCAGGCAACCAGCCTAAGTGAAGAACCACGGTGGCCTTCACGGTCCGTGGTCCTTACACGGGCCGTGGTAGGGCTCGTGGTCGACCCCCTCCCCGAACCAGTACACTGGCCAACAGACCATGACCCACTTGACGGGTCGTGGTCCCTTTGACGGGCAGTCATAAGGTATATGGTGGGCCTCGTCAGATTTTAAGTTAGGGGTCGTTTGGTCTTTTCCCTTATGTGTTGGACATCTAGGAATTTGGATTACGGCTTTTAGAGGTTTTAAATGGTTTTTAGGGTTTCTAACAATTTAGGGTTTAGGGTTTCTTAGGGTTTTAGGTTTAGGATTTAGGGTTTGAGGTTAGGGTTTAGGGTTTTTTAGTGTTTTTTAAGGTTTGTGATATATGATTTAGGGCTTTATAGGGTTAGAGCTTAGATTTTTTAGGTTTAGGGGTTTTTAAAGGTTGAGTGTTTCTTAGGGTTTTCTATGATTTAGTGTTTAAGTCGTCAGGTTTTGTTTTGTGTTTTTTAGATTTAAGGTTTTCGGATTTTTAGGATTTATGGGTTTAGTGTTTAGTGTGTTTTTTTTATGTTTAGGGGTTTTTGGGTTTTTAGCGTTTTTAAGGACTGTGTTTCTTAGGGTTTTTTAGGGTTTAGGGCTTAGGGTTTTTTAGGGTTTAGGGCTTAGGGTTTTTTTGTGTTTATAGGTTTAGGGTTTACATATTTTTAGGATTTAGGGTTTATATCTTAGGTTTTTGTAGGGGTTTTACATGGTTTTTAGGGTTTATAGGATTTAGGGTTTCTTAAGGTTTAGTGTTTAGGGTTTCTTAGGGTTTTAGGTTTCGGATTTAGGGTTTTAGTTTAGGGTTTAGTTTTTTTGTTTTTTTAGGGTGTAGCATTTACGATTTAGGGCTTTATAGGGTTAGAGCTTAGAGATTTTTTAGGTTTAGTTGTTTTTGAGATTTTTAAGGGTTAAGTGTTTTTTAGGGTTTTCTATGATTTAGGGTTAGGGCTTAGAGTTTTTTTCGTGTTTTTTTGGTTTAAGGTTTACGGATTTTTAGGATTTAGGGCTTAGAGCTTAGTGTTTTTTTATGTTTAGGGGTTTTTATGTTTTTTGAATTTTTAAGGGTTATGTGTTTCTTAGGGTTTTTTAGGATTGAAGGCTTAGGGATTAGGGGTTTTTTGCGTTGTTAGTGTTTTTAAGGATTATGTGTTTCGTATGGTTTTTTAGGGATTAGGGTTTAGGGCTTAAAGGTTTTTTTTGTATGTTTTAGGTTTAGGGTTTACTAATTTTTAGGATTGAGTATTTAGAGCTTAGGGTTTTGTAGGGGTTTTAAATGGTTTTTAGGGTTTTTTTTAGTGTTCATACTATTTAGGGTTTCCTAACCTTTAGGGTTTAGGGTTTTAAGTTTAGGATTTAGACTTTTATGTTAGGATTTAGGGTTTAGGGCTTAGGGTTTTTTTAGGTTTAGGGTTTTAGGTTAAGGGTTTTATTTAGGCTTTAGGGTTTAGGTCTTTTGGGTTAAGGTTTTTTAGGATTTTATAGGTTGAGGGTTTAGGGCTTAGGTTTGCTTAGGTTTTTTTTGTGTTTTTTCGGGTTTAGCATATACGATTTAGGGCTTAGGTTTTTCTTTTTTTTGTCTTTTTTATGGTTTAGCATTTAGGATATAGGGCTTTATAGGGTTTAGATCTTAGTGTATTTTAGGTTTTGGTATTTTTGGGGTTTTAAGGGATAAGTGTTTCTTAAGATTTTTTACAGTATAGCGTTTAGGGTTTAGTTTTTTTTGTGTTTTTTAGGTTTAGGGATTACAGTTTTTTAGGATTTAGAGTTTATGGGTTTTAAGGGTTAAATGTTTCTTACGGTTTTCTAGGGTTTAGGTTTTTTTTTTGTGTTTTTAAGGTTTTACGGATTTTTAGGATTTAGGGTTGAGAGCTTATGATTTTCTATGGGTTTTAAACGTTTTTGGGTTTATTTTAGTGTTTATAGATTAGGGTTTCTTAAGGTTGATGGTTTAGGGTTTCTTAGGGTTTAGGGCTTAGGTTTGCTTAGGTTTTTTTTGTGTTTTTTAGGGTTTAGCATACGATTTAGGGCTTATTTTTTTTTTTTTTTTTTGTCTTTTTTATGGTTTAGCATTTAGGATATAGGGCTTTATAGTGTTTAGATCTTAGTGTATTTTAGGTTTAGGTATTTTTGGGGTTTATTTTAGGGCTTTAAGGGATATGTGTTTCTTAAGATTTTTTACGGTATAGCGTTTAGGGTTTAGTTTTTTTTGTGTTTTTTAGGTTTAGGGATTACAGTTTTTTAGGATTTAGAGCTTAGGGGTTTTAAGGGTTTAGTGTTTCTTAGGGTTTTCTAGGGTTTAGGGCTTAGGGTTTAGATTATTTTTTTTGTGTTTTTAAGGTTTAATATTTACGGATTTTTAGGATTTAGGATTGAGAGCTTACGATTTTGTATGGGTTTTAAACGTTTTTAGGGTTTATTTTAGGGTTTATAGATTAGGGTTTCTTAAGGTTGATGGTTTAGGGTTTCTTAGGGTTTTAGGTTTCGGATTTAGAGTTTTAGATTAGGGTTTAGGGTTTAGGGATTAGGGTTTTTTTAGGTTTAGGGTTTTGGGTTAAGGGTTTTATCTATGTTTTTATGGTTTAGGGCTTTTGCTTTTTTGGGTTAAGGTTCTTAGGGTTTTATAGGATTATGCTTTAGGGCTTCAGTTTTTTTTTTGGTTTTTAGGGTTAAACATATACGATATAGGGTTTTATAAGGTTTAGAGCTTAGTGTTTTTTAGGTATATGGGTTGTTGGGTTTTCTAGGGTTTCTAAGGATTAAGTGTTTCTTAGGGATTTTTTTTTTTTTTTTTTTTTTTTTTTTAGAACGTCCCTTGGGTGGGTCAGGGGCTGAGCAGCACCCCCAGGCCCTATCATATATGTAAAAAATTATACAAGGAGGGGGGCAAATACCTTACCTCCAACCTAAGGTCGGACAAGTCGACCTACCTACTAAGGTTAGTCGACTCAACCCAATACAATATGATATATTATTAAACTAAGCACCTAGAGAGGACTCCTCTCTTAATACAAAGTACTAATAATACCTAAATAAGGGAGACTCTCCCCTTACAACATTGAAACTAGTCCTAATCAACTTATTATACCTACAAAAGACATAATAATTTGAATAGAATGGGTATCAAGATTCAATGGCATTTAAACCAATTTAGGACTTATTAAGTCGATTTGGTATACTACTGTCCTTCAAACTGCACAGATAGCTCTTGTCAGCTTGAATTCCTTTTACTGTTGGAACAGATCTTCAGACATTCAAGGTGGTTGTTTGAGTCGTTTCAACTTCTTTCTTCTGACACTTTGTACTCCCATTTTCTCTAACAAATAACTCCTTTTTACTGCTTGAGGCAATTGTTGAGGAGTGTAGTAATGTTGTACAATATCGTGTTTGTGACTGTGTTTGGCCAAGAGGTCTGCTGTACTATTCGCCTCCCTGTAAGTATGAATACACCGAAAAAACTGACATTGGTTAGCAAGTATCTGTAATTCCTGTATATACCCGTGTATCCTCCAAGGGGAATTAGAAACCTGCAATAGCCATTTAGTTAGTAATTCAGAATCAACTTCTAAAATAATATTATTGTAATTATGCTGTATGCACCAGCTTAAACCATAACAGGCAGCCTATACTTCAGCTTGATTATTAGTTCCTTTACCAAGTGGTATAGCAAAGGCAAAAATTATGACCCCATGATCATCTCTTAAGATGCCTCCCCCTCCAGTTTTCTCGGGATTATGTAAAGCACTACCATCCGTATTCAACTTATATCTATTAGGAGGAGGAGTTTTCCACATGATTAAAGTAATTCTTATATCCTGTTGACATTTTTCAGCACAGTCCACGACTTCTGGCCATATCACAGGCCAATGAAGGTAAGGAAAAACAGAATTCGAAATTAGAAGCATGTCTTTGAGAACCAAATATTTGACTCTAAGGATACTAGATTTATTTCCTCCATATTTAGACGAGCATCTATTTTCCCATAGATTCCAGCATATTACTATAGGAAGAGTTTGTAAAATTGTCTTGTGTGCTTCATTCTTCGCTGTAATACCTCTCCACTGCAATAGATATTCAATCAGAGAGGTCTGTTGATACGTGATCCCCATGCTACCTGCAAAAAACTTCCAGATATGGGCTGCAAAATGTCCTCTAATAAAAATGTGATCAACTTCATCCCAACCCTATTTAATACAACAGTAACATTTCACAGGCTCCACTCCAAAAGTTGCTAGTTTTTCATTGGTGGGCAATTTACGTCTTATTGCTCTCCATAAAAGAAAGGACATCTTGAAAGGAATATGTCTATGCAATATTTGAGAATGAATGACTGTAGTATCTTTCTTCTTTCTGCAAATTTCCCAGGCTGATGAACAAGTGAACTTTCCAGATTCAGTATGTTTCCATACTACAGTGTCTGTAACCCCCTGCAAAAACTGAAATCTAGTATTTAAAATATAGGGAACAAGAAGAGATGGAACCTATTGCCTTAGTTTCCTTTCATTCCATTCTCCATTTGCGAGAAAATGTGCAATAGTAGCATTATTGAGACTTGAAACAGACGTAGTATAATTAGCGAGGGCACCTACACCTAACCAATCATCCCACCAAAAAGAACAGTTTCCGGAATTGATTTTCCAACCTATATGATCTTCTACTGTAATCTTGTTCTTCATCATATATTTCCACATTAGAGAATTTCCAGTATCCACCTTTTTGGCAACTGGATGAGCTCTTTGACAATACTTAGATTTAAGGAATTGACTCCATAATGTATCCTTAGTCTTGAAAGTCCACCATTGCTTGTATTGTAAGGAAGTGCATATATCATTGAGTCTTCTTAGCCCTACCCCTCCTTCTGTACAAGGTAAACTCAAGGTTTCAAGAGAGGCCCAATGGTATTTTCTTTTATCTTGCTCTCTTTCCCAGAAAAATTCAGCAATAAGAGCCTCAATATATTTAATAGTAGTGTTTGGAGGTGAAATAGCAGCCATAGTATGTATAGGTATAGATTGCAAAGCATGCTTGATCAATGTAAGTCTACCCCCAACAATAAGAAGTCTTGTCTGCCAGCCATAGACCTTTTTGGAGACCTTCTCAATTAGATGAGAATAATAAATGATCCTCTACCGACCAATATAAAGTGGACATCCTAGATAAGTAATAGGACTACTTTTCTGGGAATAACCTGTAATAACTTGAATGATATGAATGATGTCCTGTGAGGTAGTGTCTGGGACCATAAAATGGCTCTTTTCTTTGTTAATAAGTTGGCCTGAAGTCTGTTCATACTCCCCCAAAGTGTCCATAATCAGCTCCAAGGATTGTCTATTGGTAGAAGCAAACACAATTACATCATCAGCAAAACTTAAATGATTGATCTGAGGCCCTTTAGGTTCCATGAAAAAACCTTTAAAACTTGGAATCTGATGAAGAGAATTAAGAATCCTTGTCAGTACCTCTGCACCTAAAATAAATAGGGCAGGAGATAAAGGATCACCTTGCTTAAGTCCTCTAGAGGAATGAAAAAACCCATGTCTGTGACCATTAATGATTATAGAATTCCAATTGTTACTCATTAGCCTCCAAAATAAGTCAATAAAGACCTCCCCAAATCCAAATCTCCTTAATACCAAACATGTAAAAGACCAAGACACTCTATCATATGCCTTGGTCATATCAAGCATGATAACTACATTACTTCCTATATGGGGCTTTTTAATGCCATGAGTTATTTCTTGAGCAAGCATAATACTTTCTGAAATGCTTCTACCTCTGACAAACCCTGATTGATTAGCTGATAATAAAAGGGGTAAAACAGTAGCTAATCTTATACTCAATATTTTGGAGATTAGCTTATTAGTAAAATTACTAAGACTAATAGGTCGCAGTTCTGTAAATCTGGTAGGCTGTTCAGTCTTGGGAATCAAAACCAAACATGCATGGGACATCCTATCTAAGTTCCTCTAAAGTAGGCATTGCTTTGCATCATCTCATTTTGCTCTGGAGTAACCAGTGTAGGAATATGTTGAAGGATTCTTTCATCTATTTTGTCATTCTGTCCAGTAAATATATGTTGATAATAATCGCAAGCTGCCTGAGCTATTTGTTCCTCACCCTGTATCCATTCCTCATTTGCAGTACAAATCTTATGCAGAAACAACCTCCTTCTTCGACCCCTCATCAAAGCATGTAAGTATTTTGTATTGGAATCACCTTCCTTAAACCATTGTAATTGTGTCTTTTGTTTAAGGATAGATTCTTCCAGTTTTAAATACCTAATGTATGAAGCATTCAGGTGATGTAAATTTTGTCTAAAGGCTTCAGTGTTGTCTGTCATAAGGTCCTCTTCAGATTTTCTGATTTGATCCTCAAACTCACGTACCTTCTTAAAAATATCTCCATATTCTTGTTTAGACCAGCTACTAAGAGTAGAGGTTAATCTCTTCATTTTCTGATGCAATTTCCACATTGGATTGCCAGTAACTCTCTTTTCCCAACACTGTTGAACTGTTTTCATAAATGTGGCATGTTCAACCCAAAAATGCAAAAACTTGAAGTACTTTGTATGACTCTCATTTGTCTTAGTCAATTCCATTAATAGAGGTCTGTGATCAGAACCAACAGATAATAAATGATCAATAGTAGTTTGAGGCATAACCTCTAACCATTTATCATTGACCATGGACTTATCTAATCTCTTCCATACTCTAGCCTGATCATCCCTTTTATTACACCATGTGAATGGAATCCCTGTGTACCCTAAATCAGTCAAACCACATGCTTCTATCACACTAATAAACTCAAAGCTCTTGTTCATGTTGTAAGGCCTTCCCCCAAGCTTTTCTTCTATAGATGTGATAACATTGAAGTCTCCAATTGTACACCAAGGTATATCCTTACTAGAAAAAAATAAAAGCCTATCCCACAAAGGTCTCCTCAAATGCTCCTTACATTTAGCATAAATAAAGGATATCATGAATTGCTTATTGAGAACAGAATGCTTGAAATTGCCTGTAATATGTTGCTCATGATTTTCCAGAATATGCCCAGTGATTTCATTAGACCAAAAAAGCCAAATTTTACCATTAGGATTACTGACTGCATGGTCCATTTGAAGTTGAATTCTCACCATGTTGATTTGAGAATTATCAGTAAATGGTTCAAGAACAACCATCAGAGTTAAATGATGTAGTTTCTTGAGTGTTTGAAGCCTTTCTAATGAACCTTGAGTATTGATACTCCTAGCATTCCAACATAAAGCCTTAAGCATTAAAAACCTTTAGATTTAGACCTTGTGATGGGTCTGCTAGCAGTTGCAGATGTACTGGTAGTTTGTTGATTGGTTTGCCTTTTTTGTTTCCTACCTCTTGGGGATAGACCTTGTTTTGAAGTAAGTTCATGAACTTCCTCAGGACATTTATCCTTAAAGGTGGAATCAAAGTTGTGAGGAGGCTGAATGCTGTTGTCATCTTCTTCTTCACCAGCTTCAGATTCATCAATGGACTGATTATCAGCATCAGTTTCATCTTCAGAATTCACAGCCCCATAATCATCTTGAGGTGGCCTACCAGATTTATCCTTATTTACATCATGTTCCTCTGTTTGTAGTCCCTTAGTTGAAACCTGATCAGCAATTTGTCTTTTTTTTATAGCATCTCTTCTTTTTTTACTCAACCTACCTCATGATTTATTATTGAATTTGTCTTCCTGTTGACCAGTATCAAGAACACCTTGATGCCCAGTAGATTTATGACTTGAAATAGGAGTAGTAGGGGCTCTATAATCAGTACTAAATTCAGCCACATCCTTATGTACAGTATGAAGCAATTCCCCCCTCCCTTTGGTACCCCACCTTCACGCAAATTAGTATGTGTCTCCTGTGTCCTCCCAGCCATACCTCCAACAGCTTCCTCAACAATATTCTCAACATTAACAATATTATCAAGGGGTGCAGGGGATGGGAGCATTGAGTCAATACCTGTATCAGCATGCCCTGTACTTTCTTTAGTGCTGTCTTTACCAGT
>JAJOOR010006160.1:0-51327 GCA_036250505.1 Solanum acaule | reverse complement strand
ATCTTAAAACATCAAATAAACATCAATAATATCATAACTTATCATTTGAAATCGTTTCATGCAAGAACCCATGAGTTTGAGTAGAAATTAGGCTTTTTCACAAACTTTGGAAAAGTTGAAAACCATTTGAAATTGGCTCTAGGGTGATTGCTTGCCCTAGATAAAGAACTCCCATACCTTTACTAAGATTCCCCAAGAAATTTGATGAAGAAAACGTCTTGCATCCACAACCCTAGCTCCCACTTCTTCTTCTTCTTCCTTGAGTTAGAGAGAGATATAGAGAGAGAAAGAACTTGGGATTTGATTTGGGAAAATAATGAGTTAAAGGAATGTTTTAAGACCCAAAACCATTTAAAATCAACCCCACATAATAAACAATTAAAACGAAATTACATAAAAACCCCTCATAGAACCTCATTATAAAGTCAACACAAAGTCATAGGCTCTTGCTTAATCTATCATTTTTCTGAGTCGTTACAGATGGTGCAAACCCCTCTCTCCATGTCCACCTTTTTCCTCCGTCACCACAACATAGTGGTGTCGCTCAAATACATAGCTACTGTCCGAACTTGGTAGCTTCGCTAGTCATGCAAACATGCTCAAAATAAGCATCCATTTGCCACAAGAAGTTCTCAACATCTTGGGCATTTCTTTCACCACGAAACTCCTTTGGCTTAGGAGCTTCGATACGAGTCTCACGAATAATAACGGGACCAACAACTCCGGCAGCGGCAGTCTCATCAACCCGCCTCTTCAAAGTCTCGAACTCTCGGTGAAGAGTGGAGAGAGCTTCGGTGAGCTTAAGTTCGAGGTTGGTCAGTCCTTCCTTGTTAACCTCTTCAAGCTCCTCAAGGTTACTTTTCACCTCATCGAGGCCTTCAAGAGCAACCGTTTCAAGAGAAGTAAAATTGTTTTCGAAAACTACAAGTGGCCTATTCAAGGCCGACAAACCAGCCTCAACTCCGAGGATCTTCTCGTCGAGTTGGCTGGTATCGGAAACTTCTCCTTCTTCCCCAAGGCTCCTGCCACAAACATGAGGGTTGGAAGAAGATTCTCTTACCCTGCTTTTGTCACGTTTCCTGGCAGTGTCTCTCCGAACTTCCTGCTCTCCTTCTTCGTTGCATTAAGACTTCGACGTCATGCTTTAACCGTTGCTCTGATACCACTTGTCATAGGCCTATTTTTCAAGGTCTCGTGGGACAGCAAATGAAGGCATGCACAGCTCTTCGGATGCTCAGTCCTAACACAAACAAGCACTCAAATGTGCAGTAGCAATCTGTCTAAAACAGTCCATACAAACAGCCAACGAGAAAGTAAATCGAGAAGCAAGCTTTTGGGAGGCAAGTGCCAATTTTCTTGATATCCTTTTTTCTAAGTGTTCTACATAAAAGTGAACCACTACAATATATGTCTAAAAGCTGAAAAACCAAGCTAAAAACGTTGGGGGACAAGTTCCCCAAAATAAAGGACTACAAGAATGTCTTTACAAAGTCAAAGGTATGGTGGGACAAGGTGGAGTGTTCCTTAACTTAAGGCAGCCTTGTCCTTTCGGCTGGGGCCCCTTTTTGGTTGAAAGTCATGGCTGCTACATGTTCCTCAAAGGTCTCCAAGTCATCTCCGAAAGCTGGAAAATAGTCGATGTGCGGTTTGAGACCCGCTGAAGCGCAACTCGAATCTGCCTCGCCCCCGGAGCTGTTGGAATTTAATGTAGCTCCTTGCGGGGCGGTACACGCTCCTCCACCTGATTTGGCGAGAAAAAAACGTAACTCATGTACCTTTAAAATTGGAGTCAAAATATATTTAAGGATTGGTAATCTCTAAGAAAAAAAACATAATAAGAAATTCATTTATATATTTAACTTAACCACAAAATAAAAACAAATATCGTCACCTATAAAGTGCGCAAATTTCTTGACAAAGTTTCTCAAGCCTATTATGTCAAGCCATATTCATTCACCAAACACTTTTGTAATAGCACAAATTAAGATTATGCACCGACAGAAGACTCTACAGAAGGTGATAATATGTAAAGCAAAATGCTTTGTTGATTTCAAAAAGCTATGAGCAAGTGTTGTCAAGGAAACACACGAACTTTCTATTAGAACAGGAGCACATGTTATTATTGTCGCTTATTCCCAGGGTGGCATACCATATGTTTGTGATTCCTCCAACAACTTTGACATAATAAATAAGTTCCTCAATGATGTGAAGGCTTCTGCAGTCAAATGGGGTCATTGATTTGATTGCCTTTAGAGAAGGATTTATCTATTTGTTTTATCTAATTTAGTATTAGTTAAGAGAAATGATCATTCATAAACTGGTTGATAATTTCTCTTAACTAATACAAAATAAGATAAAAAGAAATAGATAAATCCTTTCCTAAAGGCAATCAAATCAATGACCACTTTTTACTGCAGAAGCCTTCGCATAATTGAGGAACTTATTTATTGTGTCAAAGCTGTTGGAGGAATCTTAAACATATGGTATGCCTCCCGGGGAATAAGCGACAATAGCAACGTGTGCTCCTGTTGTAACAGAAAGTTTGTGTGCCTCCTTGACATCACTTGCCAATATCTTTTTGGAAGTTACAAAACGTTTGCTTGAGTTATTATCAGCTTCTGTTGAGTCTTTTCTCGGTGAATAATATTAATTTGTGTCATTAAAATAGTGTTTGGTTAATGAAAATTGCTTGACAGAATAGGTTTGAGTAACTTTGTGAAAAAAATTGGGCACTTTATAGGTGATGATATTTGTTTTTATTTCGTGGTTAAGTTAAGTATATAAATGAATTTCCTATTATGTATTTTTCTTAGAGATTTACAATCCTTAAAATATATTTTTACTCCAATTTTAAAGGTACATTGGTTATATTTTTTTCCACTCAAGTTACATTTTTTATTTATTTTTCCAATTTTAAAGGTACATGAGTTACATTTTTTCCATTCAAGTATCTTCTAATTTTTCCTTTAATAGATTACTGCTCTTTAAAAGTAAGACATTTTTAATTGTATTCTTAAAACTTTATTTGATTTGGAGTAGGCACATTCATAATTTTTCCATTTTTGAATTATATGGACAATTTTAGTAATATTTGTAGGATTTTATGTCCTCTACTTCAATAAGAAGTGATGTGCTAGAATTGAAAAAATGTAAATCATGTACATTTAGAGCTAGAGTAAAATTAGATGATATAACTTGGATGGAAAAAACGTAAATCATTTACCTTTAAACTATAATGGGCTTGTTCATAAATCATCTCTTGCCATATTATGCATATGCAAGTACAACCTCAATATATGTTATTTTATTTGTTCTGATTTATATGTTATAAGCAAAATTAAGATAGTTCATTAAATTTTTACATAACTCTAAAATATTTGGAGTGGTTAATTATTCTGATTTATAGGACTATTGACATAATTTTAAAGAATATATATGTTACTCTCTCTGTCTTAATTTGTGTGACATAGGCTAAATTTTGAAAGTCACCAAATTTTAATATGTTTTTAATTGTTAATTATTGTGATTTATAGTACTCATGATTTTGAAATAACATATCTGTTACATTGTTTGTCCCAATTTATGCAGCACCAGTGAAATAGGTCGTCACAGACACCGACAAATAATTTCGATAAAAAAACTACCTAATAAATAATGTAATCAATAATTATCTCTCCTAATACAACTATATCTTTTAGCATGTAATGAATTAGGTTGCTCAAAGCTCCATTAAATAGGTCTTCATAGACACCCAGAAAAACTTTCAACCAAAAAAACATTACGTGCAAATATCACCCAAAATCAATGAATTATAACACGAAAATATAGAAAAATCTGTATTTCCTATTGCGGCACCTCGTTTGTACTTAAAAATACCGAAGTGTGCCACTCCGAACCAACCCACATCATTTATAAGGTCTTCATGGACGCCCACAAAACATTTTGGCTAAAACACATGTCGAGATCATATATAACCCAAAATCAATGGACTATAGCACACGTAAAATGAGAAATTTTGTATTTCCCATTCGGGCCTCGTTTGAACTTGAAAATGCGGATGTATCCCTTCCTGGCGAATGCACACAATTAATAAGGTCGTTAATGATGCCCAGAAAAATATCATCCAAAAATACGTCGGGATCACATATCACCTAAAATTCATGGACCATAGCACACGTAAAATGAAAAATATTGTATTTTCCTGTTCCATAGCTTGTTTGAACATTAGAATGCAGAGCCTATGCCCTTCCGGAACAACCCACCATTAATAAGGTCGTCAGGGACACCCACAAAAGATTTCGGCCAAAAACTTGTCGGGATCACATGACACCAAAAATCCATGGACTACACGTAAAATGGGAAATTTGGTATTTCCCATTGCGGGCCTCATTTGAACTTGAAAATATAGATGATTGATTCTCCAGAGCAACGCATACTGTTAAAAATGTCATCACGGATGCCCATAAAATTTTTTGGCCAAAAACACGTTAGGATCACGTATCGACCAAAATTCATAGACTATAACACACGTAAAATAAGAAACTTAATAGCTCACGTTTCGAGAGTTGTTTGAACTTTAAAATGCAGATGTTTGCCCCCCCGAACTTACCCAACAAGATCTTCATGGACTCTCACAAAACAATTCAGCCAAAAACACGTTATTTAACATATCACTCAAAATCCATGGACTATAGCACACGTAAAATGGGAAATTTGGTATTTTCTATTGCGGACCTCGTTTAAACTTGAAAATACAAACATTTTCCCCTCCAGACCAACGCATGCCATTAATAAGGTCTCCATGGACTCCCACAAAAAGTTTCAGCACAAAACACGTTGGAATCACTTATCACCCAAAACCATGGACTATAGCACACGTAAAATAGGAAATTTCATATTTCCCATTCTGGGCCTCGTTTAAACTTTAAAATACGAACGTTTGCCCATCTGGACCAATGCATTCCATTAATAAGGTCATCACATATGCCCACTAAAATCTTCAGCTAAAAACATATCAGGATCACATAACACCCAAAATTGATGGACTAGCACACGTAAAATGAGAAATTTGATATTTCATGTTCCGGGCCTTGTTTGAACTTGAAAATGCATATGTTTTCCCCTCCAGACCATTTCACGCCATTGACAAGGTCATCACAGACTCCCACAAAAAATTTCGGTCAAAAACACATCGGGATCACATATCACCCAAAATCTATGGATTGTAGCACATGTAAAATGGGAAATTTGGCATTTCCCGTCCTGGGCCTCATTTGAACTTGAAAATGTGGACTTTTGCCCCTCCATAACAATGCACACAATTAATAAGGTTGTCACGGACGCCCACAAAAAATTTCAACCAAAACCACGACGGGATCACACTCATGAAGATTTATCAGAAATATATTTTTGGTGGTAACATACACAAAAAATAGAAAAATCTATATTTTCCACTTCGATCTTTGTTTGAACTTGAAAATGCTCACGTTTGCCCCTCCAAACCAACACACGCCATTTAACTGGTCTTCAGGGATTCTCACAACAAATTTTGCCCAAAAACGTGTTGAGCGCATATATCAATATAAATCAATAGATTATGACACATGAAAAATGATTTTTTTTTTTATATATTTCCCTTTTCTAGCTTGGTTTGAACTTTAAAATGTAGATGTTTGCCTTACTAAACCATACACACACACCATTAAATAGGACGTCAAGGATGACCACAAAAAAATTCGGCCAAAAATTTACCTAATAAATGTTGTAATCAATGATTGCCTCTCTTAAAGACAAACAATATATACTACCATATCATTTAGTACGTAATGAATTAGGTGGCTTGTAACTGACAAGCCCCATTAAGTAGATCGTCAAAAGCGCCCACAAAATATTTCGGCAAAAAAAACTTTGGGTGCACATGTCACCTAAAATCCATGGATTATAACTCACGAAAAATAGAAAGATTTGTATTTCCCATTGCAACGCCTAGTTTGAAGTTAAAAATGCCGATGTGTGCCTCTACGAACAAATACACGCCACTAATAGGGTCGCAAAGAAGCCCACAAAAATTTTCAGCCAAAAACACGTCGAGATCACATATCACCCAAAATCAAGGGACTATAGCACATGTCAAACAAGAAATTTGGTATTTCCCATTCCGCGCCTGGTTTGAGCTTGAAAATGAAGACGTATGCCCCTCCGGACAAAGGCACACAATTAATGAGGTCGTCACAGACACCCACAAAAAAGTTTGGCCAAAACCACGTCGGGATCACATATCACCCAAAATCCATGGACTATTGCACACATGAAATGAGAAATTTGATATTTCCCGTTACGGGCCTGATGCTTATCGTGACCAACTACACTAACCTATGGTACGAGTGTCAACGATCATCGAAAATATAGTAACCCAACTAAAGGTTGGGGTCGTATCCCAAGGGAGTGGTTTTGATAATTGATAAAAAAATAAAATTTAGTTCTAACTAGTCGTAGCTAAAGATATTAACGATTAAAAACATAATAAATAAAAAGGGGGTGACAGAAAAGAGTCAAATATCAATTTGGGGGTTTAATCACAAGTAGTAAAAACAACGAAAATAACAAGAAAATCAAGTATGGGGAAGAGTTCTTGGGGTGTGACCGCATTACAAGTTGAGATAAATCGTTGGGTACATGCCTTCGATAGGAAATTTGCAAGATATTAGTGACTAGGTTAAGCTTTAAATGGAAATAAGTTCCCTCTTGGGCAACTTACTCCGTTTCAATTGCGTTCCTCTCGGACACCCATTTGCTGCATGAAGGCCAGCCTACGCCTTACCCCACTCACTCTCTTGAGTTGAGTGTTAGGATATGGGACTAGGGCTCACCCTCTCGGGCAGAACCTTATGTCGACCCACTCCTTAGGCCATTAATCTAGGGGTCTTGGTTTCGCGACCTCCCTCTCAGACAAGCCGAAAACACATGAGTGGTTTTGTATTTGCAACTACAAACCCATTAAATTAAACCACAACCACTAGGTGAAATCACCATTAAAATACATATATCCTATCAGCAAGCAAGACCCAACAACAATATCAACACATATTTGCTAAATTACAACCCAAGAATGGGGTTTTTTAGCCACACATCAAGAAATAACAAAATACACCTAAAATGATACTAAAATCAAATGGGTATAAGAAATTAAACCTTGATTTAAGCAAAGGAAGAAGAATGGAGAAGACCCATTTCCAACTTGGGGAAGACGAAATCCTTCTTTCTTCAAGTCTCCCAAAACCCTCTCCAAACTTGAGAGAAAATATCCTAAATGTACTATTCTATTCTGGAAATTAAAATTAATGTTCGACTCCTTAAAAATTAATAACAAGTTTAGTATTTATAGACTTCATAAAATAGTGTTGTTAGATCTTTCAGCGAGGTTAGTCGGAATCACCGATTAACTTGGTGATTCGCCCTTCGGTGTAGTTCGTCGCTGTCTTGCACTAGCCTTCAGCGTCGTTGTGCTCTGTGTCATTGGGCGGTATAGTACTACTTCGTGGAACTATTCGACGAAGCGCCGACTGCTCCTTTCATCGCCATTTTGATCCTTCTCCTTCAGGGCTTCGCGTACTGGAACAAAGAGCGCAATGTGTTCCTTCGGCGAGTCGCCAAGTGTGCTTGGCGATACGCAAGCTTCAGCTTCTTCGTTCTTTTCAGCCTTTTTGTTCCTTTTTGCGCCTAAGTGTCCATGCTTCCACCAAAATTTCAAATACCTGAAACTTGAGAATTTTCATCAGATATTAAGACAAAATAAGCATTTGAGGACACTATTTCTATCAAAATAAAGCCTTAAATGAGTCTATTTTGTGGACTCATCAACACCCTCAACTTAAACTTTTGCATGTCCTCAAGAAAACTAAAGTTCAGCCGTTCAACAAGGTGTCTCAAATAGTGCTACCACAAGACTAAATCATGAACATACACAACAAGACTCAAATTACTTATGCAAAGATCAACTGTGTATTCAAAGATTCAAGTTGTGACACACCACTACCAAAGATTTCTCATGCTCACTATATTTGCTACTAATGCAAGTTCAAGCTCAACAACAATAACTGAATGCCCTCACACAAAGAATGATTCCATATTCATCCACAGGGGTAAATCAATTTAAGATCAAGAATCATATGCAACGCTCACACTAAAAAATAGTAACACAATGCATGTTTTCACCTATAGGTTTGCCCTTATTTTCCAATCAACCTTCGGTTCAGCTTGGTCCAGATCAAAAAGGTATTTCTAAGGCTTGTAATGGGGCTGAGTGCAAAGGTATGGTCATTTAGGCTTAGTGACTAAAGATCCTCATGAATGTGGTGCTCACAACACTTCCTTCCCTTTTCCTTCATCATTTTCTTTAGATGAGTCATCCTATTATTCGCTTCCCATGAATTGTTAGGAGACCCCATTTCTTTTGTACTTTATTCCACAACTTTTTTTTTCATTCTTTTTCTTTATCTTTTCTCTTTTTTTTTTATATATGGAGGGGTTCCAGTTTTCTCAAAATCATGGGTAAGAGGGACTTTCTTGCACTTCTTGATTTGCTTTCTCTTTTCACCACACCCCCAAATTAGGCTTTTGGCTGAAGTTGGCTATTTAAACTAACCACAACTTCATGAGGATTATGGGTGATGGGTTAAGAAAGGTCTAGTTTTCATCAAGTTTCTTCCAAAGAAAGGTAAGGCTCAAAGGATGTTCAAAAGAGTTTCACACGCTCACGAGTAGGTCACAAAAGAGACTAACCTTGTATGCCGATCAAATAGCTTTTTGTAATGCTAGGCAGCAAAGAAATCCTAGTTCCGACCACCAATTGACAAATATAATACTAATTGAAGACACTAATTTTGAAAATACTAATATAGGGTGAATTTGGGAAGCATAAAAGTGAGGGAAAGTGAATGGTTTGAAAGTTTTGAAGTCTTTGGCAATATATTAACCGTCCAGTTCCAAGACTTTCGGCAACGTTAGTCATGTCACCGATAGCATCGGCAATGCGCCAAAATACTACTTACCTCACCGAGTTTTACAGGATATCCCTTATTTTGGGGTCCCAACGGAGGATTAAGTCAGAATCGCGGATAGATTCGGTAACTCGCCCAATGGGTCCTTGGCTCGCCATCCTGTACTACTCAACACCTTTCGCATTTTACCCTACAAAATCAGCACACCCATATTCGAATAGAATAATTAATTAAAAAGTAGTAAAACCTTGGGTTGCCTCCCAAGAAGCGCCTTATTTTACGTCGTGGCACGACGCAAGTCCTTACTTAATCTCCCTTATTGGGGTCGACCCCAGCGTTACTAGACAACCCCAATAGTTCATTTGAGTGGAGGGGAGACACTGCATAACTCAAGAGTGACCTGATCAGCTGGATCGATCTAGAGTGAGAACCAACCATTTGGTTCAACACTTCTACATTCCCCTTTATCTCATTTATCACTCGGTCCTGTTCAGTGACCTTTAGGAGAATGATTTGCAGTGTATCCTCAACACGGCTGTGTTCATTGTTTCTAGACTCCCTCTGCTCATGAAGGGGCAAGTACCTCCTAAGACTTGGGCAATGGTTTTCCACCTCTGAGATCTTGTGGCCAAGTTGTTTAGCTGAGTTACTAGCGTGGTTAACATGAAGTCACCCTCGACTTCTTGATTCGCCTCAGCTAACTTGATACCACTTCTTTCGGCCATTCTCAAGGTGCCTGTGTAAAATCAATAACTCAAAGAAAAACAACACTAAGAGTAAGGTTAGTAAACTACTGCTAGTAAGAACAAAAGTCCTATTAAACTAAGAATTCTCAAATAACACCAATCCCCGACAGCGGCGTTATTTTGATGCTTACCGTGACCAACGACACTATCCTACGATATGAGTGTCTATGATTGTCAATAATATAGTAACCCAATCGAGGGTTGGGGTCGTGTCCCAAGGGAGCGCTTTTGAGAATTAATAACCAATTAGAATTTCATTCAAGTTAGTCGTAGTTAAAGACGTTTGCGATAAAAGACATAGTAAATTAAAAGGGGTGACACGAACGTGTCAAATATTAAATGGGGGTTTTGTAACAAGTGATAAAATAGCAAAATAAACAAGAAAATCAAGTATGGGGAAAGGTTCTTGGGATGTGACCGCAATACAAGTTGAGACAAATTGTTGGGTACATGCTTTCAATAGGAAATTTGCAAGATAATAGTGACTAGGCTAAGATTTAAATGGAAATAAGTTCCCTCTCGGGCAACTTACCCCGTTTCAAATGCGTTCCTCTCGGACACCCATTTGCCGCATGAAGACCAGCCAACGCCTTACCCCACTCACTCTCTCGAGCTGAGTGTTAGGATATGGGACTAGGGATCAGCCTCTCGGGTTGAACCTTATGTCGACCCACTCCTTAGGCCATCAGTCTAGTGGTTTTGGTTTCGCGACCTCCCTCTCGGGTAAGCCGAAAACACATGGGTGGCTTTGTATTTGCAACTACAAACCCTTTAGGTTAAACCACAACCACTAGGTGAAATCACCATTAACATACATCTAACCTATCAACAAGCAAGACCCAACAAAAATATCAACCCATATTTGCTAAATCACACCCCAAGAATGGGGGTTTTTAGACACACATCAAGAAATAAGAAATTATACCTAACATGACAATGAAATCAACTGGGTATAAGAAATTAAATCTTGAATTAAGCAAAGGAAAGTGAATAGAGAAGACACACTTCCAATTTGGGGAAGAAGAACTCCTTTTTCAAGTCTCCACAAAACCCTCTCCAAACTTGAGAGAAAAATATAGAAAAATACTATAGCCTAATAATAATTTTTACTCTAAAAATGTTCCACACTTAAGACTACAATTCTAACTAGTATTTATAGTTTTCACAGATTGTGTTGCGGATGATTGTTCGGCGACATTAGTCGAGATCGTCGATAAACTCGGCGATCCACATTTTGGTCAGCTTATCGCCTTCAGTGTCTTTTCTTTAGCATCCTCGCATTCTAGATCATTGGGTGGTACAGTGCTGCTTCGTGGAACTAATCGGTGACTCACCGACTGCTTCTTTCCTCACCTTTTGATCCACTTCCTTCAAGGCTTTGCGTATTGGAACGAAGGGCGGTTCATGTCATTTCAGTGACTCCCCAAGTTGAACTCGGCGATCCCCTGGATTCCATTTCTTGTTCTTTTCAGCCCTATTTGCTCCGTTTTGCGCCTAATTGTCCATGCTTCCACTAAAACATTAAATACCTGAAACTTTAGCATTGTAATCAAGTATTGAGATAAAACAAGCATTCAAGGACACAATTTCTATTAAAATAAAGCCCTAAATGAGCCCAAATTGTGGACTCAAATTGGAGTCAGTTAGGGCTTTATTTTAATAAAAATAGTGTCCTCGAATGCTTGTTGTATCTCAATACCTAATTAAAATTCTTAAGTTTCAGGTATTTGAAATTTTACTGGAAGCATGGACATTTAGGCGCAAAACGGAGCAAAAAGGGGCTGAAAAGAACAAGTAATGAAAGTCTGCGGATAGCTGAGTTCAACTTGGCGAGTCACCGAATTGACATGCACCGCCCTTTGTTCCAGTACGCGAAGCCTTGAAGGAAGTGGATCGAAAGGCGAGGGAAGAAGCAGTCAGTGAGTCGCCGATTGGTTCTGCGAAGTAGTACTGTACCGCCCAATGATCCAGAAAATGAGGATGCTGAAGGCAAGACACTGAAGGAGATGAATTGATTAAAGGGCGGATCGCCAAGTTCATCGGCAATCTCGACTAATGTCGCCGAACGATCCTCCGCAGCACAATCTGTGAAAACTATAAATACTAGTTAGAGTTGTAGTCTTAGTGTGGAACAATTATTATTATTATTTTCACTTTGGAACATACTTTAGCTGATAATTTTCTCTCAAGTTTGGAGAGGGTTTTGTGGAGACTTGAAGAAAGGAGTTCTTCTTCCCCAAGTTGGAAGTGGGTCTTCTCTATTCATTTTCCTTTGCTTAATTTAAGGTTTAATTTCTTATACCCAGTTGATTTCATTATCATGTTAGGTATAATTTCTTATTTCTTGATATGTGGCTAAAAAACCCCATTCTTGGGTGGGTGTGATTTAGCAAATATGGGTTGATATTCTTGTTGGGTCTTGCTTGTTGATAGGTTAGATCTATTTTAATGGTGATTTCACCTAGTGGTTTGGTTTAATCTAAAGGGTTTGTAGTTGCAAATACAAAGTCACCCATGTATTTTCGGCTTGCCCGACAGGGAGGTCGCGAAACCAAAACCACTAGATTGATGGCCTAAGGAGTGGGTCGACATGAGGTTCTGCCCGAGAGGGTGAACCCTAGTCCCATATCCTAACACTCAGCTCGAGAGAGTGAGTGGGGTAAGGCTAAGGTTGGTCTTCATGCGGCAAATGGGTGTCCGAGAGGAACACATTTGAAACGGGGTAAGTTGCCCGAGAGGGAACTTATTTCCATTTAAAGCTTAGCCTAGTCACTATTTTCTTGCAAATTTCCTATTGAAAGCATCTACCCAACGATTTATTTCAACTTGTATTGCGGTTACATCCCAAGAACCTTTCCCCATACTTGATTTTCTTATTTATTTTGCTGTTTTATCACTTGTTACAAAACCCCCATTTGATATTTGACACTTTCGTGTCACCCCCTGTAATTTACTATGTTTTTGTTCGTTAATATCTTTAGCTACGACTAGTTAGAATGTAATTTTATTTTTCTATCAATTCTTAAAACTGCTCCCTTAGGACACAACCCCAACCCTTGGTTTGTTTACTATATTATCGATGATCGTAGACACTTAGATAATAGGATAGTGTCATTGGTCACGATAAGCATCAAAATGGCGCCGCTGCCAGGAAGTGATTTTATTTGAGAATTTTTAGTTCGCTAGAATTTCCGTCTTATTAATCGTTGATTATTAATTTTACTCTTAGTTTTGTTTTTCTTTGAGTTTTTCATTGTATGTAATCCCAAGGATCATTGGCAAGAATTTCTGTTTTTCTTAGTTTTAGCTTTACTAACTTAATTTTTAGCTTTGATTTACTTGTTTGTGTTGAAAATAGAAATTATGAGTGAGGACGTGGGGGACAGTTGCCACGCAAACAACCCATTGAATATTGACTTGCACCGAGATGACATTGACGATGTCAATAGTGTTTATGACCCCGCTCCATTAGGTGAGATAGGTGCAATTCACTTGCCGCAGGTGGTGGAAATGGAAATTTTGAAGTCACTAGCACAACACTCCATCTCATACATTCAAGGGGCCTATACAGAGGATTGGATCATGAAGACTCACATGAACATATCCAAAGCTTTTTGGACGTATGTGCTTCGTTGTCATTCAAAAATTGGTCGCAAGAAGCCATCAGGCTTCGCTTATTCCCATTGTCACTGACGGGAGCAGCCACTATGTGGTTATCTGAGCTTCCCAAAAGTTTTATCACATCATGGAAAGAATTAGTCACAGCTTTCCCCAATAGATTCTTTCCCCCGTCAAAAATGATGAAGTTAAGGGATGACATTCAGAATTTCAAACAAAAAGCGAGTGAACCAATTCATGAGTCGTGGATTAGATATAAAAGGTCTCTGCAAAAATGCCCAACACATGGGCTGCCAAGTGAGTTGCTTCTCTAATATTTTTACCGAAGTCTTGATTCAGTTAACAAAGGGATAGCTCATCAATTGGTTCAAGGTGGAATAATGCTACAGCCTTTTGAGGTGGCCTCATTTCTCCTAGATGGTATGGCGAGAGTAAATAAAGCTTGGTACACCAAATAAGATAAAGTCTCCCCTCTGTGCTTCAGGCTGACGCAAGAGTAACTCGATAAAGAAAAAGAGAGGGATGAAAACATCAAAAAGATGTTGTCTCAGATGGAAGATTTACAAGAGCACATGAAAGGCAACTGTGAAGTGTTTCACGCAGAGAGGGGTTCTTTTTCCGATAACTTGAAATCGGGAGGGAATCAAGGTTGGAACCACAGAAGGAATAATGAGGGTTTCCACCCGCACTATCAACCGCAGGTTGGAAATCAAGGTTGGAACCACCCTAGAGGTGAAGGACCTAGGCGATATTTCCAAGAGTGGACTAAGTATAACGATCATGAAGAATACCAAACTCAATTTAGTGACAGCCTGACATCAAGGGGGAGTGACAACAGCCCTAGGGTGAATGATCTATTGACACGAATTCTTGAGAAAGTTGAAGGCTTTGATGATTTGCTAAAGGGAATGAGAGATGATTTTTCTTCGCTAAATAGTAAGGTGAACTCTCATGCTATGCCATCAAGATGCTGGAAGGCCAATTGAATCTCCTATCGGCCCAACTAACAACCAAGATGCCAAAGGAAAATGAGGAAGAAAAGCTGGCTGTAATTACCTGCAGCGGGAAGGTAGGGATAGGTAACGAAGGAGAAGAACGTGAGGAAAATCAGGGTGGGGAAGAAGCAAAAATTACCGATCATCAAAGCCTCGGCAAGAAAGCACAAGAAGGAATGAATCAGCACAATGAAACTCCAAAAATAATACAACCCTTACCCAAAATACCTCCACCTTTTGCCCAGCATTTGAAAAGGAAGAATGAAGATGAGAAGTTTAAAAAATTCTTGTCTATGTTCAAGAAGTTGTCCATCAACCTTTCTTTGGTGGAAGCATTGTGGAAGATGCCAGGGTATGCTAAATTCATGAAAGAGCTAGTCACCAAGAAGAGGATCTTGGATTATGAGATGATTGAAGTGCCTCATAGTTGCAGTGCAATCATGACAAATGAGTTAATCACTAAAAGAGAAGACCCTGGTGCTTTCACCATCTCGTGTACTATTGGAATGCTCCAATTTGCCAAGGCTTTATGTGACCTAGGAGCAAGCATCAACCTGATGCCATATGCCATATACAAGCAACTTGTATTGGGAGAACCAAAGGTAACTACAATGAGACTTCTCATGGCAGATCGATCGATCAAGCATCTTGTTGGCATCCTCTACGATATCTTGCTCAAAGTAGATCGGTTTATATTTCCAGCTGACTTTGTGATTTTAGACTGTGACATTAATGTTGAGGTCCCCATTATTTTGGGAAGGCCATTCTTAGCAACCGGTAGAGCATTAGTGGATGTTAAAAGCGACAAGTTGAAATTTCGTGTGAATGACGATGAGGTAACTTTCAACATCTGCAAATCTATGAAACAACCAAGTGATATCGATGTAGTATCTACTGAAGATGTTATAGATGAGGCAGTGGAAAGTGTGATCCATTTGTTTCACAAGAATGAGCCTCTTGAGTCAATACTTGCAAATCATGAAGAATCGGAAATTCAGGAATATGATGAAATGATCGTAGCCTTAACAGGGTTAGGTGCATATGTACGAAATCCAATTAAGTTGGATATCTACCTAAAAAACTGATATAGCCCACCTGCAAAGCCATCAATTGAATAGCCGCCAACTCTAGAAGTGAAAGTACTCCCATCCCATCTCAAGTATGTTTTCTTGGGAACTAACAACACTCTGCCAGTGATTATTGCAGCATATCTGAGTGAAGGGTAGGTAAAAGTGCTTGTTGAAGTACTGCAGAAGCACTTAAAAGCGATCGGATGGACCATAGCTGATATCGTGGGCATCCCGCCCGGTATCTGCACCCATAAGATTCGGCTGGACAGTGAATGCAAACCCAGTGTGGAGCATCAACGAAGGTTGAACCCCCCGATGCAAGAGGTAGTAAAAAAGGAGATCATCAAGTGGCTTGATGCAGGAGTAATCTATCAGATTTTAGACAGCAAATGGGTCAGCCCAGTGCAATGCGTAACAAAAAAAGGTGGCATAGCAGTGGTCCCAAATGCTAAAGGAGAGCTCGTGCCGACTAGACCTGTAACGGGATGGAGGGTGTGCATGGATTATCGAAAGCTAAATTCATGGATTGAGAAGGACCATTTTCCAATGCCCTTCATAGACTAGATGCTTGCCAGGTTATCAGAGAGAGGGTGGTATTGTTTTTTGGATGGATACTCCGGATACAACCAGATATCTATCGCACCAGAAGATTAAGAGAAAACCACTTTCACATGCCCTTATGGGACCTTTGCATTCAAAAGGATGTCATTCGGACTTTGTAATGCACTAGCAACTTTTCAACGATGCATGTTGTCCATCTTTGCGGATATGGTTGAGGACTCTCTGGAAGTCTTCATGGATGATTTCTCAGTCGTGGGGGACACATTTAGAGTGAGTGTTCCAAAGGTGTGTGGAAACTAATCTAGTCCTAAATTGGGAGAAATGCCATTTCATGGAGAAAGAAGGCATTGTTCTTGGGCATAAAGTGTCACAACAAGGGCTGGAAGTTGACAAAGCGAAAATTGAGGTTATTGAGAAACTACCACCACCGATCTTAGTAAAGGGGATTCGCAGTTTCTTGGGCCAATGCAGGTTTCTACCAGAGATTCATTAAGGATTTCTCAAAGATTGCACAACCGCTATGCAAACTCTTAAAGAAGGAAGTGAAATTCTACTTTGATGACGCTTGTATGGTAGCATTTAAATATTTGAAGGAGAAATTGATATCCACACCAATTATCATCAGCCTCAATTGGTCAGAACTATTCGAAGTAATGTGTGATATGAGTGGGATGGCATTAGGTGTAGTATTGGGAAAAAAACGTACCAAACTGTTTCACCCAATTTATTACGCAAGCAAGACTCTAATAGTGTCCAGCGAAATTACACAGTCACTGAACAAGAGTTGCTAGAAGTGGTCTATGCTTTCGAAAAGTTCCGGGCATACTTTCTAGGCACTAAAGTAGTTGTTCATACAGACCATGCAGCACTCCGATACCTCATGGCAAAAAAGGATGCGAAGCCAATACTGATAAGATGGGTGCTACTCTTGCAAGAATTCAATTTTGAGGTAAAGGCTCGAAAAGGTTGCGAGAATCAAGTTGCAGATCACCTATCGCGGTTAGAGAGTAAAGCAGGTACTGAGCAGGAAAAGGAAATAAATGACTCATTCCCAAACGAGCAGATATTTGCATTGTCACTCACACACGTACCATGGTATGCCGACTTTGCAAACTACATCGTATGTGGGTTGATTCCCGATGAGTTAAACTCTTACCAACGAAAGAGATTCATATTTGATGTTAAAAGATACTTCTGGGACGAGCCATACTTATTTCGGGAATGTGCTGATCATGTCATAAGAAGGTGTGTTCCGGAAGAATAATCAACAGAGATACTCTAAGCCTGCCACACATCACCAATAGGGGGTCATCATAGTGGAAACCGTACCGCAGCTAAGATTCTCTAAAGTGGTTATTATTGGCCTTCTCTTTACAAAGATGCCCACGATTTTGCAAAGAGATGTCCTCAATGTCAGCAGCAAGGCGGAGTGTCAAGAAGACACGAGTTACCCCTTACACCTATTTTGGAAATTGAACTATTCGATGTTTGGGGAATAGATTTCATGGCCCATTTGTTAGCTCGTTTGGAAACAAGTATATCTTAGTAGTTGTGGACTATGTGTCCAAATGGGTGGAGGCTGTCGCACTCCCGAATAATGAAGGAAGAAGCGTTGTCCAATTTTTGAAACGCTACAACTTTGCACGGTTTGGCACTCCAAGAATAATCATTAGTGATAGAGGATCACATTTTTGCAATAAGTGGTTTTCCAGAGCATTGAGCAAATACAGAGTAAAACACGAGGTCGCCATTCCATATCACCCCCAAACGAGCGGACAAGTTGAGGTGTCAAATCGTGAGATCAAAAGCATTTTATCCAAGACAGTAAACGGTAGTAGAACCGACTGGTCTAGAAAGCTTGACGATGCCCTATGGGCCTATCAGACTTCTTATAAGACACCTATAGGAATGTCCCCATATCAACTAGTTTTTGGTAAATCATGCCATTAACCTGTTGAGCTAGAACATAAAGCCTTATGGGCATTGAAAACTCTGAATTTAGATTGGACAGAGGCTTCAAGGGAGAGGTTGGACCAGTTGAATGAAATAGATGAGTTTAGGCTCAGATCTTACGACAGCTCAGCTATTTACAAAGGGAAAATTAAGAAATGGCATGACACACAGATAGTCCAGAGGGAATTCAATGTGGGAGATTGGGTATTATTGTACAACTCACGACTAAGGCTATTCCCAGGGAAGCTAAAATCCAAATGGTCTGGGCCTTTCAGAGTAACACGAGTGTTCACCAATGGTGCCATAGAAGTTGAAGGTAAAGAGGGACACCCATTTAAAGTTAACGGACAATGTTTGAAGTTATACCTTAGGGACTGCCAGGAAATTGCTTTAGTTGAAGAATTGTATCTGAAGGATGCTTGATAGTATTACTACATCGAGCCACGACGTTAAATAAGGCACTTATTGGGAGGCGACCCAAGATTCTTACCAATTACATCTGTTTCATAAAATAATAATGTGTCAATTGTGCAGATAGAAGCGTGGATAGTGAACGAACAATGCAAATAGGCACAACACAAGTCCATTCAGCGACACACAGAAAGAATCGGCAAGCTCAGGACATCTTTGGTGAACCGTGGACTGATTCGGCAATCACACTATTAACCACCGTTTGAACTCTCCCAGTCTGGGTTTGGAGTTTGTAAAACTCGGCGCACGTAAAAAATTTTAGAAGCGAATCGCCAACCCTGTAGGCGAGCACAATGCAAACCGCTGTTCGGACTCACCTGCAACTAGAGGCCCTGTAATCTTTTGCGAGAAAGCTACATATTCGGTGTGCCGTTGACTGAACATGCCAATATTTATTGTCACTGAATAGGCGATAACTGGAACGTCCTCCAAACAAAGGTTTCAAAGCGTCCGATTTACTGCTTACCTCACTTTTTTATACGCCCTAACTCACACTTGCATGCTAGTTTTATATTTTATGTATTATTAGAGTATTCACGTTGCTAAAATATACTCAGTTCTGGATTGCATGGCAGCCGAACATCTTCACACAAGGTTGGTCTTTCAACACCCCGAGTTATTTTTGAGAGATTTAGCCTCATTTGCAGCTAGTTGATCAAAATATCTCTAGGTCAACTGGTTTACTTTATCAATTCCCATTTAACACTTATTACTTGTATTTGAGGACAAACTCTCTTTATTTGTGGTGGGGTTAGGCCCACACCTTTTGTGTTGACATTCATGTTTTGTTCTGTATATATTTGGGTTGTCTGCTTTAATTTGTGTTTTAAATACTGCTTTTCTGTGGATGTTTGAGCTCATGGCTCCTGTTGTTCTAATTGAAAATAATTTTGATCCTTCCGAAAAGTTTTTGCCACCTCTTGTGTTGAAACTGGTTGTTATTTTGAAAAAAAATTTGAGTATCGGTTTCGATCAAATTGAACAAACATGAATGCATGGCTACGACGAGGCCAAATGAAGTTACATAGACAATATGTGCACTCTTTGCATCTCGTTGTGACTAGCCATTTATCGAATTGATTTTCTTGTGAGGATCATTGCACACTATAGAACGTGTCTAGTCTTGTTTGACTGAAGTATCGATGCCTTGTGTGATTAGTTTACTGTGAACCATGCATGTATAAACCTAGAATTTGCCCCGTTAGTCTGATTGATTTAGAAAGGTGTCCTCTTGAGATGATCTTAAGCAACTTTTGAAGAGTGTGAACCAATTTAACATATACCTCTTTTTGTGGCCTACCCGTGAGCGTGTGAAACTCTTTTGAACACCCTTTGAGCCTTACGTTTCTTTGGAAGAACCTTGATGAACCCTAGACCTTACTTCAACCACTACCTACAATCCTCTTGAGTTGTGGTTTAGCAAATAGCCAACTTAGGCCAAAAGCCTAAGTTGGGGGTGTGGTGAAAGGGAAAAGGAGAAGTCAAGAAGTGCAAGAAAAGTCCCCCTTAACCCATGGTATTGCATTAAAAAGGAACCCCTTCTATTTAATTAATAAAAAAAATAAAATGTGGAATAAAGTACGAAGGGAATCCGATTTCAAGCAATCCATGGAGGAGAATAAAACAAAAAAAAGGATGACTTAGAAGCACTAGAAAAAGAATTGATAAAGGAAAAGAAGGGAATGCCTTGAGAATGCCACAACTCACGAGGAAAAAGTCACTGAGCCTAAATGACCATACCTTTGCACTCAGCCCCATTACAAGCTTTTTATTGTGAGTAAGCTGGATTGAAAGTCAATTAGAAAATAAGGGCAAACCTATGGGTGAAAACATGCATTGTGTTCCTCTTTTTTGAGTGTGAGCATTGTATCTGATTCTTGATCTTAAATTGACTCATATATATGTGTGAATATGAAATCATTCTTTACGTGAGGGCATTTAGATACTTTTGTTGAGCTTGAACTTGCACATGTAGCAAGTATTGCGAGCATGAGAATCTTTGAAAATGGTGTGTCACAATTTGAATCTTTGAGTACACAAGTGATCCTTGCATAAGTAAATTGAGTCTTGTTGTGTGCATTCATGATTTAGTCTTGTGTAGAACTGTTTGAGGCACCCTATTTGAACTGCTGAACTTGAGTTTGCTTGAGGACAAACAAAAGTTTAAGTTGGGGGTGTTAATGAATCCACAAATTGGACTCATTTATGGTTTATTTTAATAGAAATAGTGTCCTCGAATGCTTGTTTTATCTCAATACCTGATTAAAATGCTTAAGTTTAAGGTATTTGAAATTTTACTGGAAGCATGGACACTTAGGCGCAAAACGGAGCAAAAAGGGGCTGAAAAGAACAAGAAATGAAAGTCTGCGGATCGCCAAGTCCAACTTGGCGAGTCACCGAATTGACATGCACCGCCCTTTGTTCCAGTACGCGAAGCCTTGAAGAAAATGGATCGAAAGGCGAGAAAAGGAGCAGTTGGTGAGTTGCCAATTAGTTCCGCGAAGCAGTACTGTACCGCCGAATGATCAAGAAAATAAGGATACTGAAGGCAAGACACTGAAGGCGATGAGCTGATTAAAGGGCGGATCGCCAAGTTCATCGGCGATCTCGACTAATGTCGCCGAATGATCCTCCGTAGCACAATCTGTGAAAACTATAAATACTAGTTAGAGTTGTAGTCTTAGTGTGGAACAATTATTATTATTATTTTCACTTTAGAACATACTTTAGCTGATATTTTTCTCTCAAGTTTGGAGAGAGGTTTGTGGAGACTTGAAGAAAGGAGTTCTTTTTCCCTAAGTTGGAAGTGAGTCTTCTCTATTCATTTTCCTTTGCTTAATTTAAGGTTTAATTTGTTATACCTAGTTGATTTCATTATCATGTTAGGTATAATTTCTTATTTCTTGATGTGTGGCTAAAAACCCCCATTCTTGGGCTGTGATTTAGCAAATATGGGTTGATATTCTTTTTGGGTCTTGTTTGCTGATAGGTTAGATATATTTTAATGGTGATTTCACCTAGTGGTTGTGGTTTATTCTAAAGGGTTTGTAGTTGCAAATACAAAGCCACCCATGTGTTTCCGGCTTGCCCGAGAGGGAGGTTGTGAAACCAAAACCACTAGATTGATGGCCTAAGGAGTGGGTCGACATGAGGTTCTGCCCGAGAGGGTGAACCCTAGTCCCATATCCTAACACTCAGCTCGAGAGATTGAGTGGGGTAAGGCGTAGGCTGTTCTTCATGCGGCAAATGGGTGTCCGAGAGTAACGCATTTGAAATTGGGTAAGTTGCCCGAGAGGGAAATTATTTCAATTTAAAGCTTAGCCTAGTCACTATTGTCTTGCAAATTTCCTATTGAAAGCATGTACCCAACGATTTATTTCAACTTGTATTGAGGTCACATCCCAAGAACCTTTCCCATACATGATTTTCTTGTTTATTTTGCTGTTTTATCAGTTCTTACAAACCCCCATTTGATATTTTGCACTTTCGTGTCACCCCCTTTAATTTACTATGTTTTTGTTCGTTAATATCTTTAGCTATGACTAGTTAGAATGTAATTTTTTTCTATCAATTCTTAAAACCGCTCCTTTGGGACACGACCCTAACCCTTGGTTGTGTTACTATATTATCGACGATCGTAGACACTCATACCATAGGATAGTGTCGTTGGTCACGATAAGCATCAAACATCGGAATAGATTTGATCGCCGGATTCTTCGGTGACTCGCCAACTAGGTTTGCTGATCGCCATTATGCACCTCTTTGGCACCTATTACACTTCAATCGATAAAACTAAGACACTATTATTTTACTAGTACGCCAATATAAGATAATATGGGGTTTTTGGGTTGCCTCCCAAACAACGCATGAGTTAACGTCGCGACACGATGCAAGTCAAAGACTACTCTTCATCCTCGGAATCACCTATGGTGTAATTAGGTGAAGCTTCAGCGAACGGAGGATAGTGACCCATCATTAAATGGGTGATTTGAGCATCCTATAGTTGAATTGTCATGGAGTAAGAGGTTGACGTTTCGTTTAGGATTTCGACGTTTTCCTTCATCTCATTCAACATCTTCTCATGTGCCTCAATCTTTTGTTGAATGAGTGACAGGGATTCATCATCCTGTATACCTCTCTGCTTCTTCCTCTGTCTACATTCTCGAAGGGAGGAGTGCTTTTATTTCCCCATGGCTTATACCTCCAATTCCGTGACTCTGGTAGATAGGGCATTCAATTGGGTAGCTAGTGTGTCCCACTCCTGCTTCTTTTTGGCTTCTTTGTTGGCTTCTACCATGCCATCAATGAGTTTTGCTACAACTTCATAGGGCTAGTGTCGCATACCGCCCTCGCAAATTTGATCGGCTATATCTCTATTCTCGGGTCCTAGACCCTTGTAGAAGCACTCCAGAAGCCCCTTGTCTGTCATCCCGTGAGATGGGCATGGTTGCAGCACCGCTTGAAACTTCAGCCACATTTCCTGAATAATCTCATCCCCTTCCTATTTAAAGGTTAGAAGGTTGTCCCGAAGGTTCAATAGTTTCAGAAGGGGATGATCCGTGTTGTATCCATAATGGTCTTCCATCCTTAGTTCCCTGCTTTGATATTCAAACTAGCAAAACAAAACTACAATTTAGATTAGTAACACTAAAACTAGAAAGAATCAAAATTTTTATCTAACTACGAATTCCCAAATAGCATCCCTCCCTGGCAGCGGTGCCATTTTGATGCTTATCGTGACCAACGACATTAACCTATGGTACGAGTGTCTACGATCGTCGATAATATAGTAACCCAACTAAAGGTTGGGGTCATGTCCCAAAGGAGTGGTTTTGAGAATTGATAGAAAAAAAAATTTAGTTCTAACTAGTCGTAGCTACAGATATTAATGATTAAAAAAATAATAAATCAAAAGGGGGGTGACACAAAAGTGTCAAATATCGATTTGGGGGTTTAATCACAAGTAGTAAAAAGAGCGAAAATAACAAGAAAATCTAGTATGGGGAAGAGTTCTTGGGGTGTGACCGCAATACAAGTTGAGGTAAATCATTGGGTACATACCATCGATAGGAAATTTGCAAGATAATAGTGACTAGGCTAAGCATTAGATGGAAATAAGTTCCCTCTCGGGCAACCCGTTTCAAATGCGTTCCTCTCAGACACCCATTTGCCGCATGAAGGCCAGATTACGCCTTACCGCACTCACTCTCTCGAGCTGAGTGTTAGGATATGGGACTAAGGCTCACCCTTTCGGGATGAACCTCATGTCGACCTACTCCCTAGGCCATCATTCTAGCGGTCTTGGTTTCGCGACCTCCCTCTCGGGCAAGCCAAAAACACATTGGTGGTTTTGTATTTGCAACGACAAACCCATTAAATTAAACCACAACCACTAGGTGAAATCACCATTAAAATACATATATCCTATCAGCAAGCAAGACCCAACAACAATATCAACACATATTTGCTAAATAACACCCTAAGAATGGGGGTTTTTAGCCACACATCAAGAAATAACAAAATACACCTAAAATTATAATAAAATCAAATGGGTATAAGAAATTAAACCTTTATTTAAGCAAAGGAAGAAGAATGGAGAAGACCCACTTCCAACTTGGGGAAGATGAAATCCTTCTTTCTTCAAATCTCCCAAAACTCTATCCAAACTTAAGAGAAAATATCCAAAAAGTACTATTCTATTCTGGAAATTAAAATTAATGTTCGACTCCTTAAAAATTAATAACAAGTTTAGTATTTATAGACTTCAAAAAATAGTGCTGGCGGATCTTTCAGGGAGGTTAGTCGAAATCGGCGATTAACTCGGCGATTCTCCCTTTGGTGTAGTTCGTCGCCGTCTGGCACTAGCCTTCAGCGTCGTCGTACTCTGTGTCATTGGGCGGTATAGTACTTCTTCGTGGAACTATTCGGCGAAGCACCGACTGCTCCTTTCATCGCCTTTTTGATCCTTCTCCTTCGGGGCTTTGCATACCGGAACAAAGGGCAGAGCGTCCCTTCGGCGAGTCGCCAAGTGTGCTTGGTGATACGCATGCTTCAGCTTCTTCATTCTTTTCAGCTTTATTGTTCCTTTTTGCGCCTAAGTGTCCATGCTTCCACCAAAAGTTCAAATACCTGAAACTTGAGAGTTTTCATCGGATATTGAGACAAAATAAGCATTTGAGGACACTATTTCTATCAAAATAAAGCACTAAATGAGTCCAATTTGTGGACTCATCAGGGCCTCATTTGAAGTTAAAAATGCACATGTATTCCCCTTTGGACCATCCCATGCAATTAATAAGGTCATCATAGATGCCAAAAAAAAATTTCACCAAAAACACGTCGAGATCACATATCACATAAAATCCATGGACTATAGCACAAGTAGAACGAGAAATTTGGTACTTCACGTTCGGGGCATCATTTGAACTTGAAATAGTGGACGTTTGCCCCTCTTGATAAAAGAACACCATTAATAATGTCCCTACGGATGCACATAAAACATTTCAGCCAAAAACACATCGGGATCATATATCACCAAAAATCCTTGCACTATAGCACATGTAAAACGGAAAATTTGGTATTTCCTATTTTGCGCCTTGTTAGAACTTGAAAATGTAGGCGTTTGCCCCTCCAGAAAAACCCACGCCATTGATAAGGCCCTCAAGGATGCTCAAAAAATGTTTTGGCCAAAAACACGTCGGGATCACATATCACCCAAAATCCATGGACTATAGCACAAGTAAAATGGGAAATTCAGTATTTCCTATTCTGGGCCTTGTTTGAGCTTGAAAATGCAGATGTTTGACCCTCCGGACCAACACACGCCATTAATAAGGTCGTCATAGAGTGATACAGAAAAGAATTCAGATACAAAGTATGATAGTGTTCTAATTTCTTGTAGAATGGAAATAAAAAAAAAGTAATATATTGTAAATTAATACGTTTCAATTATCATTATTAAGAGTTTGGTAATCAATTGTTAACTAAAACAATTAACGCGGTGTTTGAACAAATAGAGAGGGAACCTTATAAGTGTGTGAGCAATCAAATACTAATTTCACTTAATGGGTAATGAACAATTGCTTTAAGTCGTTGAATCTAAATGGGTAGGAAGGATTGTAACTATAACAACCATTTTTCAATCAACTATTATGTTTCAAACGAGTTCCTTCGAACCTCGACAAGCTTAACAATGCAAAACAACACAAATCCTTAATTTAACCCACTTTATCAAGCTGGGTTTTAAAGAAACAAGGCAATACAATTTCCTATTGCGGGCCTCGTTTGAACTTTAAAATATAGATGTTTGCTCCTCCAGACCAACACACACCATTTATAATGTTGTCATGGACACCCATAAAATATCTCGGCCAGAAACAGGTCGGGATCAGATATCACCAAAATCCATAGACTATAGCACATGTAAAACAAGAAAATTGGTATCTCCCGTTATGTGACTTGTTTGAACTTGAAAATCTAGATGTTTGCCCCTCTGGACAAAACCAATAAGGTCTTCATGGACGCTCACAAAAAAATTCACCCAAATCACGTTAGCTTATCATAACACTCAAAATCCATGGACTATATATAGCGTATTTCAAATGGGAAATTTGGTATTTCTTATTCCGGGTCTCATTTGAACTTGAAAATGTAAACATATTCCCCTATGGACCAACGAACGCCATTAATAAGGTCTTCATGGATGCCCAGAAAAAAATTCAGCCAAAAATACGTCGAGATCACATATCACCCAAAACCATTGACTATATCATATGTAAAACGGGAAATTTCATATTTCTCATTTAAACTTGAAAAATTGGATGTTTTCCCTTGTGGACAAATGCATGCCATTAATAAGGTCATCACAGACGCCCACAAGAAACTTCAGCCAAAAACATATCAGGATCACATATCACACACAATTCATGGACTAGCATGCGCAAAATGGGAAATTTGATATTTCATGTTCCGGGGCTTGTTTGAACTTGAAAATGTACACATTTTCCCCGCTCGACCAGCTCACGCCATTGATAAAGTTATCACGGAATCCTATAAATGTTTTTTGGCTAAAAACAGATCGGGATCACATATCACCTAAAATATATGGACTATAGCACACGTAAAAAGGGAAATTTGGTATTTCCCCATCCCGAACCTCATTTGATTTGAAAATGCAGACTTTTTCCCCTCCGGACCAATGCATACAATTAATAAGGTTGGTATGGATACCAATAAAAAAATTAGCCAAAAACACGGTAGGATCACACTCATAAAGTTTTTTGAGAAAAATATTTTTGGTGGTCCAAGCGCCAGATCCATGTAATATACACAAAAAATGGAAAAAAATATATTTTCCACTTTGGGCCTCGTTTGAGCTTGAAAATGCTAACGTTTACCCCTCCAAACCAACACATGCCAGTTAAGTGGTCGTCATGGATGCTCACAAAAATTCTCCCAAAAAACTGTTGAGCACAACAACAATATAAATAAATTGATTATAACACACGAAAAATGAAACAACAAATATATTTCCATGTCTGATCCTAGTTTGAACTTGAAAATGTACACAGTTGCCCTACTAAACCAACACACACCATTAAATAGGACGTCACAGATGGCCACAAAAAATTTTGGCCAAAAAACTTCCTATAAATAATGTATTCAATGATTGCATCTCTTAAAGGGAAACAATATATAATACCATATCAATTAGTACGTAATAAATTAGGTGGCTTCGAACTAACGAGCCCCATTAAATAGATCGTCACAAATGCCTACAAAAAATTCCAGACAAAAAACCTTTGGGTGCACCTTTCACCCAAAATTCATGGATTATAACACATGAAAAATATAAATCTGTATTTCCCATTGAGGGACCTTGTTTGAACTTAAAAATGCCAATGTGTTCCCCTCCGAACCAACCCACGCCATTTATAAGGTCGTAAAAAAACTCAAAATAATTTTTGGGCAAAAGAACATCGAGATCACATATCACCCAAAATCCATGGAGTATAGCACATGTAAAATAGGAAATTTGCAATTTCCTATTCCACATCTTGGTTGAGCTTGAAAATGTGGACGTATGCCCCTCCGAAAAAATGAACACCATAAATAAGGTCGTCACAGACTCCCACAAAAATATTTGGCCAAAACCATTGTCACGACCCGGGCCTACACCCTGGACGTAACTGGTACTCGAGAACCATTTCTAATCCCCAAGAGAACCCTTGGTCTTGCTACATGATTTACATGACACTAAACAATATGCGAAAGCTTAAAATAGGTGAACACATGGACATTGAAGAAAGTTTTAAAAATACCATCTTGCAAAAATACTTAACATGAGTCATAAGTTAAATAAGGCATCCTGATAAAACAATGGAAAAATCTAATTCAGTCTGTCTATGAAGCCTCTAACAATATATGATAGATGTCGAGACAAGACCCACGAGACCTCCAATACTACTAATTGTAAGGTAATGGTGAAGTCCTCTAGAATATAAGAAGGCTCACCAAATGGAATGTCATATGACCTCAATGAAACGCCTGTTGATGATCCTGAACACCTGTATCGGCATCATGATACATGTCGAATGACGTCAATACATTGAATGTACTGGTAAGTGATAAGGCAATAGTAAACAACTTACTAGCTTGAATGACTAAAAGCAACATAACTGGATCAATACATAAATATGAAAAGAAAATCATTTAAGCATTTTAATATAATATACAATGAAAGCAACATGAAAATAATATACTTTACTTGTGGGGAGTTTCTCTAACTGACAACCATTACTGTAACACCCTGTATTCTAGACAAACAATAAATGCAGATTCCAGAAGGTGCATGTGACAGCTACTAACCGTAGGGTGACCCACGGACCATAGGTGGGGTCCATGGTTGGCCACCTGCAGCACCCTTCCCAGAACCGCAAAATTTTTCAGCCAATTCTTGACCCACGCCAGGATATACGGACCGTAGGTGGGACCACGGTCCATGGTTCAGACTCCCCAGAACCCCAGGAAAATTAAGCTAAGTCCAAAATAACACAAGGACCTATGGATAGTAGGTGGGACCACGGTTCATGGACTAGGTCCGTAGTTAAGACTCCCCAGATCCCAGCCTCTAAAGCCAGTCTAAGACTGACCATGATGAACCATAGGTGGGACCACGGTTTGTGGACCAAGTCCATTGGTTGGCCGCGACAACTTTTAAGTGAGGGTCGCTTTGGTCCTTTCCCTATGCGTTGGAAACCTAAACTATGTCACTGAACCCCTAAACTATGACGTTTTAGTCAGTTTTAGCCAAGTAACTTAATTAGAACTTACCATAGTCCATTGGTTGAATGAAAAAGGGAGAAAGAGTCGACCAACCCTCTCCAAGAACGAAACAAGGTTTCCTCACGTTCGAACACCAAAATCGAAAGATTTCTCCATGAAAATCGTCACCAGGTATGTGGGATTTCACTAGTAGGTTCCATTCACCCATTATGTCCCTAGAATCCAGTCAGATTCTTGATTCTCTATAACATGTTTAGAACTAGGGTTTCTAGAACTTCAGATTATTGTTGTGGTTCAGCTGTTAGACTAATCCTAATAAGATTATCCTTTTTTTGTGGAATTGTTTCTTAGTTCTTGCATGAAACTCAGAACACTAGTTGTGTAGATTCGTTTAGTTCATGAATTACACTTTCTAGGTCAGTTTATTCATATATACATGCCCCATTTAAGAATGTTTCATTATCAGTATATTAATTTTGCATTTTCAGTTAGCATGTTAGTATTTTGAGCTATTCAGTATTACAGAAATTCAGTTATAATGTGTTACTTACATAATTAGTTGGGAGTAGGCTTAATACCGACTGGACTAAGGGTCAATCAACCTCATAATCCCAGAACTACGTGCACCCGTAGGATAAGTCCCCTCTGTTGGCAACATATTTAGTAATCAAGCCAGTCATGCCTTTATACCCCTGACAAGGTATATTGGGACCTCTCGGTAGGGCGATACATCAGACTCAACTGATAGGTCTCGTGGTTTTATGTCAGTTAACAGTAGCTCCCACAGTCAAATTCTAGTGCATTGACCAGGTTATGAATATTAGTTCAGTATTCAGTCTCAGCATGTCATATACTTGGTAAATGCATTCAGATAGCTCAGTATTCAGTACATTTCAGTATTTACATCATGTTCAGATTATATCGTTGCTCTTATTTCTTTGTTCAGTTATGTATATATCGTTTAGTTTTATCCTGTCCTGCATGCTCAGTACCTTTCAAGTACTAACGCATACTCTGCGCTACATCTTCTCCTGATGTAGGTTCAGGTCCTCAGCATTCAGAACATGCATAGATCGGTTCCCGATCTCCAGTTCAGCAACATCAGTGGTGGGACCTCATTATTCGAGGACGATTGACATGTTATCTTTGTATTTTCAGTCTTTCAGTTTCAGTTTTTGCTAGACGTTAGCTGGGGGCATCTCTAGTTAGTTAGAGGCTTTTATTCAGACATAGTTATATTAAGTTTTAGTTTGAGTTTGACCTTTCAGTTGTTGTTAAACTCTCACTTTTCATATATTCAGATAGTATTGGGTATTCCTCATTGTTTCACTTCACATCATGTTTTAAGCTTGCGTGCAAAATTATCTTATTTCAGTTATCTTAGTGTAACATCTTGCAACTAGAAAGAAGTTTAAAATCTGGAAATAGTTATCTTTGGAAAGTATAAGGAAATCTAGAAAATTGTAAGTAAGTTAAAGTTGAGTTTTTGATCAACTTCAGACGACCATAACTACTAGCTCAGGATGAGTTAGGTGTAGTTCCAGATATGGTTGGGAATCTCTTGGAATGATCTTTCCAATGCCGCCAAGTTTGCATGATTCTGAGTTCGTATGAGCTAGTTATGCCCTTTGGAAGTTGGACTGTTGGATTAAGGAAATGTCCAATCCAGAAATATAAGGGGTATTTTAGTCTTTTCACTGCCCTATTATTTTAATCCTATTTTAGGAGTTTAATATGGGTCAATTAAGGACTTAGTCAGTTTTAGAACTTGGGATTTCATGTTAGGGCTAAGGAGAAAGGAGAAGAGAAAAGAAGAAGGAGAGAAGGGAAAATTCATCAAGATCGATCAAGGAACTTGGTGTTTTGCCAAGGATTTACTTATAGCAGGTATGTGAGGCTCTCATAACGTTGGGACCGTTCTCCCATGTGCCAAGCATATTTATTTCAGTTTGGATTCGTCCTAAAAGCATTTGAATATTGATGATCGTGATCCCTATTCTTGAATTCATATATTGTTATTGAATTTGACTGAGTTGGGAAGTTTCTGAGTTCGTTACGTCGCATTGTAAGGTTGTTTCGAGTTAGGTGCTTAGGTACATTTGTTGGGTATCTGTATCTAAAAGTGATTTAAGAAAAAGAATCGAGTTTGGGTGGATTGGGGAAGAAAAACGAAGAAGAAATTTCGACGGGCGAAATCTAAACATGGGAGCGCGTCGCGCAACCTGTTCCCAGAATTGAAATTTCAGAATGCGACGCGAAGCTGACATGAGGTGTTCTACCTCAAAAGAAGTTTTCGGAACCAAAATTAAATTATGCCTCCGCATCGCGGACCCACCTTCAAATATTGATTTTTTGGTCTTTTCTCATGTTTAACTATCTAGAATCATTACTAAACATCATGAGATCTTTCCAGTCATAAATCTTAATCCTTGAATCAATAGTTCAATTCAAGGATCAGTTAAGAGTCAAGTCAAGAGCAGTTAAGGTCAAAGTCAAGAGAGGTCAAGAGTCAAGTTAAGATGAGTTCTTAAAGTTTTTCGAAAGTCTTTCACAAATGTTTTAACCTTGTTTTAAGACTTAAGCTTCGAGTTCAGTAAGGATGTAAAGTTGAAATTCTTTTCTTCAAAGAAGCATATGGGACTATGTATTCGCAAAGAGATTTAAAAATGTTTTCACATTTTAAATAAGAGTGGAAACTGAGATTTCCAAAGGGCTTTCGGGTTAGTTTTCAGAAAGAGTAATAACTTTCTAAATGAAGAAAGCAGGGAACTGAGATTTCCAAGATAGCCTTCGAGCTAAGTTTTTGAGCACTAATCTCAAATCATAGAAGAAGTATTTTTTTAAAACATAAGAGCCAGTATATTTTGGGAGTAGTATTGAACACCAAATTGGGGACGAGCATGAGTTTAGATAACTCACGTCACCATAGAACCATGTAGCCACCATGGGTAGAAAAGGACCATACTTTTTAGATGAATCCTTTTCAGAATAGACTAGTGGATCCATTAGGCAGTTCAGGTTCTATACCTTTGGCCGGGTAAAGGATGCGCTAGCAGCGTGAGGTAGATCGATGTATCATCACTATAGCTCTTATGTGATGGTTGTCGGTTAGAGAAACTCCCACAAAAGTTATTGTATTTTTATATACATCAGTTATTGTATTTTTACATACATTTCAGAGTTATGTTATATCCTTGTAAATACACAGAGTTGACCTCATGTTTTTAAACAACTTTTCTTTATATTGCACTTGTTTTAAACTATTTTATATTGAAATGAGTTCAGTTAAGTATTCATGAGTTGACCTGAGCCAAGGTAAGTGTTTCTTTTAGATTCTCTTTCAAGCCTATGTTGTTTTTGCATTCCAACTCACATACTTGTACATTCAATGTACTGATGCCAATTGGCATGCATCGTCTTATGATGCAGACACACGTAACTAGGATCGACATTCCAGCAGACCGTTGATCCAGTGAGTAGTTCAGAGTCAGTCGGTGAGCCTTCTTGCATTTCAGAGGATCTATTTTCATTGCTTTCTAGTTTAGTCCATTAGGATGTTGTGGGGTTTGTCCTAACATCCATCTCAGTTGTTTTAGAAGCTTCATAGACAAACAGTCAATTACTTATTTCAGCTGTCTTTACTTTTCACTTCTTATGTTAAAGACTTGAGTTTGCCTAAATGGCCAGTTGAATGTTCCTTTATGACATTCTAGTTCCTTCATAAATGTTTATGTGATGAGTTAAGTTTTCTGCTGAGTTAGTAAGCCAGGACAAGGGTTCGCTTGGGGCTAACAATGGTCTTTGAGTGTCAGTCCCGCACAGAGTGTAGGTTCGGGGAGTGACACTTAGTATGCTTATAAAATGTCACTAGGGTTAGCTTGGAGTCACTCTTGATCCTAAGTCTTGTGTTAACGTCTAGGGGGTAGCCTCGGGGCGTGACAAACTTGGTATCAGAGCACTAGGTTCAAGAGTTCTAGGATGTCTGAAAATCTACACTAAGTAGAGTCCCTTTCATGAGTGTGAAGCCAGCCACACCTATGAGGGGGAGGTTATGAAGTGTTTTATGAAATTTCACTTTCTTGATATTCTTATCGTGTGTTGGTATGATCTCCATTCTAATCCATCGTTATGCAATTTCGGATCATGCCTTCGCGTAGAGCTTACCCAAGGAATGCTAATTCCCGCAACTCTAACGCAACTTCTCTCGTCCTAGACCATGAGGTTTCATATGTAGAGTTTCAGAACTCCATTCAAATTTTGGTCCAGAGTGTAGCTAACCAGAACAATAAGCGGGTTCCAGTTCCCACTAATAGAAATGGTGGATCAACGGCAAATAGGGTCCGTGATTTTGTTAGGATGAACCCACCTTTGTTTCTAGGGTCGCTTGTTGGTGAGGATCCCTAGAACTTCATTGATGAGGTCAAGAATATCTTTGGAGTGATGCAAGTGATAGGAAATGATAGGGTGGAGTTGGCGTCCTACGAGCTTAAGGATTTGGCTCACATATGGTTTACATAGTGGAAAGACAACATGGGTTAGAATGCCACTCCTGTGACTTGGGAGTGTTTTACCGGAGCTTTTCTGGACAGGTTCTTCCTAAGAGAGTTGAGGGAGGCTAAGGCTCAGGAATTCATGAATTCGAGGCAGGGTTCTATGTCGGTCCAAGAGTATGGACTTAAGTTCATCTAGCTCTCCATGTATGCTCCACATATGGTTACTGATTACAGGGAGCAGATGAGTAAGTTTCTATTTGGCGTATCTGACTTGGTGAGAACAGAGTGCAGAAATGTTATGTTACTAGAAGATATGAACATCTCTAGGCTCATTACTCATGCTCAGCAGGTTGAGTGAGTTAAGCTTAGGGAACAGGGTAAGAACAACAAAAAGGCTAGGGCATGCAACTATGAGTACTCTCATAAGAAATCGGGTGGTGGAAATCGCTCATAGTTTCTGCAAAGGTCTTCAACTCCAGCACCTTCATCAGCTAGTGTTCCATCCTCTAGGTTTCGGCAAGACCAGAAAGGTAGGGCATCAGGCTCTAAGTCTAAGAGAAGTGCTTCAGTTACTAGAACCTACCCAACTTGTCCAAAGTGTGGTAAGAACCATCCGGGCGAGTGTCTTGCAGGAAAAGACGGGTGTTTTGGGTGTGGTCAGACTAGTCACAGATTGAGGGATTGTCATTCTTCTAAATAGGGTTAAGGAGGTAACAATGGTAGGGCTTAATCTACAACTTCAGTAGCACCAGCAGGTCGCCTGGCTCAGCAGGGTACTTCATCTGGTACAAGTGGTGGTCAGTACCAGAACAGGTTGTATACTCTCCAGGCTCTCCAAGACCAAGAAGATTCTCCTTATATGGTTACTGGTACGTTGCGAGTCTTTCAGTTAGATGTTTATTCTTTGTTAGGTCCAGGGGCTACTCTTTTCTTTATAACTCCTTACATAGTAGTAAACTTCGGTGTCATCCCAGAAACTCTCTCAGAACCCTTCTCAGTCTCTACTCCAGTTGGTGACCTAGTTATAGCTAGACGGGTATACAGAAATTGCCCTGCCACAGTATCCCAGAAAGTCACCTCAACAAATCTTGTAGAGTTAGATATGGTAGACTTAGATATCATTCTAGGCATGGATTGGTTACATTCCTCTAATGTCTCAGTCGATTGTAGAACTAGGATCGTTCATTTTCAGTTTCTAGACAAGCCAATCCTAGAATGGAAGGGTAGTAACACACTGCTTATGGGTCGATTCATTTCTTACCTTAAGACCAGAAAGATGATCTCTAAGGGGTATCTCTATCATCTAGTTCGAGTTAAGGATTCATGCTCCAAAACCCCAACTCTTGAGTCAGTTCCTGTAGTAAATGAGTTCCCAAAAGTGTTTCCAAAAGATCTTCCTGGAGTTCCTACCGAAAGGGAAATCAACTTCGGAATTGATCCCCTTCCAGATACCCAGCGTATTTCTATTCCTCCTTACAGAATGGCTCTAGCTGAGCTTAAGGAATTGAAAGAGTAGTTGAAAGACCTTCTAGATAAGGGCTTCTTCATACCTAGTATTTCCCCATAGGGTGCACCAGTGTTATTCGTGAAAAAAAAGATGGTTCTCTCAGGATGTGCATTGCCTATCGGCAGTTGAACAAAGTCACAATCAAGAATAAGTACCCCCAATCCCCATGATTGATGACTTGTTCGACCAACTTTAGGGTGCTAGTCATTTCTCGAAGATAGACCTCAGATCCGGTTATCATCAACTCAGAGTTAGAGATAGTGACATCCCTAAAATAGCCTTGAGAACTCGGTATGGTCATTATGAATTTGTAGTTATGTCATTTGGACTAACCAATGCTCCTGCAACTTTCATGGATTTGATGAACATGGAGTTCAAGCAGTATTTGGACTTGTTCGTTATCGTCTTTATTGATGATATCCTCATTTACTCTAGGAGTGAGGAAGAACATGCGACTCATTTGAGGGTTGTCCTACAAACTCTCGAAGATCGCTAGTTATTCACTAAGTTTAGGAAATATGAGTTTTGGTTACAATCAATTACTTTCCTTGGTCATATAGTGTCTAGTGAAAGGATTCTAGTGGATTCTCAGAATAGAAAGGAAGTGAAACAATGGCCTAGACCTACCTCTCCTATAGCTAGCAGAAGTTTCTTGGGTTTGGCTGGTTATTACAGAAGGTTCATGGAAGGATTTTCATCTATAACTTCTCAATTGACTAAGTTGACTCAGAAAAAGGTTAAGTTTCAGTGGTCAGACGAGTGTGAGAAGAGCTTATGAGAACTGAAAACTAGGTTGACTACATCTCGTATTTTAACTCTAGCAGAGGGTTCAGACGGTTATATGATCTATTGCGATGGATCCAGAGTCGGCCTAGGTTGTGTGTTCATGCAGCGAGGTAAGGTTATAACATATTCTTCTAGACAACCTAAGGTGCATGAGAAGAACTATCCGACTCATGACCTCTGATGAGTCCTATATTTTGACTCATTTAGGGCTTTATTTATATAGATTTAGTGTCCTCAAATGCTTATTTTGTGCCAATAACTAATGTAAAACCCTTGATTTCCAGGTATATGAATTGAGGAACAAAGACATGACACTAATTTGCAAAAAGGAACAAAGCGAGTTGAAAGAATGAAGAAACGCAAGCCTGGTGATCGCCAAATCCACTTGGTGAGTCGCCAAATGGCCATTTGAACACTTAAAGTTCCAGTGTGCGAAGCCTTGAGGGAAGAAATAAAGTTGGCGATGAAAAGGAGCAGTCGGTGAATCGCCGAGTAGTTCCGCGATGCAGTGCTGGATCGCCCAAAGTTACAGACCTTGAGGATGCTGAATGCCAAGGCAGAAAGGCAATGAAAGTGACCAAATGATGGCTCGCCGAGTGGTTTGGCGAGCTCGACTTGCTTTGCCAAGTGGCTCTTCGCAACATATTTTTGGCCACTATAAATACATTTTTGAACATTTAGTTTAGTATCTAATATCACAATATCTAAATTGTAGCTGATATTTGCAGCACTGAGATAAGTTTTCCCTAGTTTTTCCTAACCTTTGAAGAATTGAAGTTTTTCACTTTTGAGAAATTGGAAGTGGGTCTTAGAGATTCTTCGAGTTGGAGCATTGTAGGAATGAATCTACTCTTACCCAGGTGATGGATAATAAATTTGGTAATAGTTTTTACCTTTTTATGATGTATAGCTAAAACCCCAATTCTTGGGGTGTGATTACGTGATTATGGGCTAATTTAGTTTATGGGTATTGGTAATTGTTAGTTTAAATGCTATTTAGAAGTGAGTTCAATCATTAATTGTGGTTTAATTTAAGAATTGTAGTTGCAAATGCGGTTCTGCCCTTGTGTTTTTGGCTTGCTCGAGAGAAAAGTTTTAAAACTAAACTTATTGATTGATGGTTAGTAGGTATTGGGTTGACCTAGGTTCATCTCGAGAGAGAGAATCCTAAAACCAATCCCACACATTCATCTCAAGAGAGTGAATAGACTAAGGTGTAGGCTGTTCTTATATTTCTTGCTTGTTGATGTTCGTGAGAAATCAACTTTATTCGGGGCAAATTGTCCGAGAGAAAGTTTATTCCCTCTATAGCCTAGCTTACTCACTAATATCTAGCTATTTTCTAATAGTTGCAATTACCCATTTGTCTATATTAGCCTATAATCGAATCACATCCCAAGAACCCGTCTCATTATTGTTACTTCGTATTGATTGCCACTGTTTGAAGTTGATAATCAAAACCAAATCCTCCCATTTGACATTCGTGTCAACCCTTGATTTAAATGATGTTTTTACTCAATAACTTTTATTCCTATGATTGATTTGAATACGTTCATACTTTCCAATTGACTCTCAAACACGTACCGCTCCCTGTGGGATTCGACCCCAACTTATTTAGTTGGGTTATATACTGATTAACGACCGTTGACGCTTAGAATTGGATGAAGTGTCTTTGAAACGTTATTAATCAAAATGGTACCGCTGCCAGGGAGTGGTGTTGTTTGAGATTTCTTGGTGAAGTTGAATTTTGTTCTTTTTAGTCATAGTTGAATCTACTTACTTTTAGTTTTGGTTTTTGTGTTACTGTTTGATATAGAGGAAATGAGTGTCAATGGAAGCAAAGAAAACCAAGTGAACCACTCTCCATTGTATATGATGTTGCTCAAGGATAATATCCTGAACTTCCAACACTCGGAAGGTGAGACGCTTCAGGAGTTGTGGTTAAGGTATAAGACATTGTTGCTTCAGTGCCCATATCATGAAATCTCAGACAAGATGCTATTGGAATGTTTCTATAGAGGTTTTGGTCCTGAAAAGAGAGGGGTGGCTGACTAACTTTCTCCGGGTAGTCTAATATGACAACCCTATGCCGGAGTGGCTCAACTCCTTGATCACATGACTAAGACCAACAATGAGAAAGAAAAGGACCAGAATTTGGCCAAACTATTGACCCAACTGGATGTCTTGGCCAAAAAGTTCATGGAATTGGAAGTAATGTAGAAAAAGAAAGATAGGTACATTCCCTCTCACAAACGTAGAAAGCCCCAAGCCCAAGGAGTATGAGGGTGGGCAGATAGAAGAGGCATTCTTAGTCATTCCTTACAAAGTCAAAGAACACGACATAGTTTTGAAAGATATAAGAGAGAATTTTTCGATGCTAAATCAGATGACTGCCTCTCATTCCATGTTAATTCAGCTAATAGAGACCCAAATGGGTCATATGTTGTCTCATCTCTACCGAAGACAAAAAATAGTTATGCCTAGTGATACTATGGAAAATCCCAAGAATGAAACTTGAGTGGGGACTTGAGTTGTGTCACGACGTTAACTAAGGCAGTGCTTGGGAGGCAACCCATGTTTTCATTTGCTTTCTTTTTGTTTTGAAATAATCGTGTGTTGATTGTGCAGGTTGAAGTGTAGAATGTATTTGAAAAGTGTAGGTTGGCGAGTAAAATGTCCAGTCGGTGACTAATGCTTATCGTGACCAACGACACTAACCTACGGTATGAGTGTCTACGATCGTCGATAGTAGAGTAACCCAACTAAAGGTTGGGTCGTGTCCTAAGGGAGTGGTTTTGACAGTTAGCAGAAAAGTAAAATTAAGCTCTAACTAGTCGTAGCTAAAGATATTAACGAGTAAAAGTACAGTAAATTAATGGGAGTGACACAAAAGTATCAAATAACGATTTGCGGTTTTGTCACAATTTGTAAAAATAGCAAAAATTAACAAGAAAATCAAGTATGGGGAAATGTTCTTGGGGTGTGACCGCAATACAATTTGAGATAAGTAGTTGGGTACATGCTTTTGAAAGGAAATTTGTAAGATATTAGTGACTAGGCTAAGCTTTAAATGGAAATAAGTTCCCTCTTGGGTACCTTACCCCGTTTCAAATGCGTTCCTCTCGGACACCTATTTGCCGCATGAAGACCAGCCTACGCCTTACCCCAGTCACTCTCTCGAGTTGAGTATTAGGATATGGGACTAGGGCTCACCCTCTCGGGTTGAACCTGATGTCGACCCACTCCTTTGGCCATCAGTCTAGTGGTCTTGGTTTCGCGACCTCCCTCTCGGGAAAGCCGATAACATATGGGTGGCTTTGTATTTGGAACTACAAACCCTTTAGATTAAACCACAACCACTAGGTGAAATCACCATTAAACTACATCTAACCTATCAGCATACAAGACCAAACAATAATATCAACACATATTTGCTAAATCACACCCCAAGAATGGGGGTTTTTAGCCACACATCAAGAAATAATAAAATACACATAAAATGATACTAAAATCAAATGGGTATAAGAAATTAAACCTTGATTTAAGCAAAGGAAGAAGAAGGCCATCACTTTCAGGCAGGTAGAGTCTGTTATGGTACGAGGGACAAGAGTGAGATTTAACCGCAATCATATCAATGTTGTATTGGATAGAGGGTCAGTCTTTTACAACCCAAATTTGGCTACCACTACGAAACCCTTGGATGATCTCAAAGGCTCTCTTTCCCCCCTCCTCTCTGACACGACACCGAGGTGGATAGAGGTAGGAGCTCCGATTGAAAAGAAGGAGATGAATGTAGTCGCGCGATACTAGTTTGGATTCATCAGCAGCTCCTTTTTTCCAACCCAGAATGAGTCCATCTACTACCATCTTAAGCCGGCCTGCCTTAGGTGAATCATATCACGGAGGAGCATCGATTTGGGACTCATCATAGAGCAGGAGATATTCATGAGGGTCAAGCAGACCCAGACGTCCCTTCCATTCCCGATCATGATTACAGAGTTATGTCGGCGTCCTAGAGTTTCTCGTGATGAGAAGATGGATATCAAGGTCACTTCTCTATATTCTACTGACATCCATCATATAGAGGCCGAGTACACTCGAGAGGAGGAAGATAGGAGAAGAGCAGCTCCGGTTGATGCATCCCCGGAGAACGATGTTTAGACGATACCTGCAGACGCATCTTTGCCTAATACGGCCTCCGGGCCTTTAGATACAGTTGTTTCCAGTTCCTCCCAGGCTCCTGGTGCTTCTACTACTTCCCAGCCAACCAGGATTACTAAGGCCATGATCCTAAAGATGGGGCGCTTAGCCAATTCTGTGGATGTGAGGACTACCCGATTGGAGGTTGCGGTACCGTGGATGATTGAGAGTGTTATCCTAGCTTGACTAACACCCCTCCAAGCATTTATTGACACTCTCATAGTAAGAGTAGAGACTTGTGAGAATCGATAGGGGGTTATTTCTGAGGTGACGACTTTGAAAGCCAAAGTTGCAGATTTAAGGAAGGATGTGGACTACTTGAAATCCATAGACTTTACTTCACTATTGGAGGCTGCTGATGATATAGATACCCCGGCTACTTTTGAGATTCCTTCGGCCACCACTGGAGATCTACAGATGGATGATATGGTCATCGATGAGTTAGAGGCAAAGACCGACGAGGAGCAGATCGAGGTTACCGAGGACACCATCTATGGAAACCTGCCAGACCTGGAGGAGACGATTGTACAACCGGTGATTCAGACATCACTGACAGAGACGTCCATGCAAGGCCCTAGTGGAGCCATTAGTGCTGACATTGCACCGGGCACTGATGCCCTAAATGATGGAGCGATTGTGTAGATACGACCTTTCTTTACCTCCCTCTCTGTCATTTTTATTGAGTTATTATTACTATTTTGTTGCATTTGAGGATAATTGTTTTTTTATTTGTGGTGGGGCGAGGTATTTCCATACCTACCTCTTGTGATTATAATTTTTGTGTATATATATTGGGTTTTTGAGCTATAAATTGTGTTTTGACACTGTTTTGTGGATGTTTAGGCTTATGGCTCCTTGTTTTAAATGTAAATGGTTTTGACCCTTTCTAAAAAAAATTGCCACCTCTTGTATATGATTGTGGTTTTTCTTGTGAAAATTTGAGTGTCGGTTATAATCAATACCAATGACTTGATTAGTGCTCTTAATCGAACAAAAATAAATGTTGATATACCGTGAGTTTACGGTATTTTTAATACATTTCACTTACGATTTGTCTGTGTCTAGGGCCTTTTTGTATTGGTTTTTATCAAATTTTGCAGGAAAGTTGTTTAGGCGCGGAAGTAAAGAGACAACTGAATGAAATGTGGAAAAGGGCATCTACGGAGGTGATCTATGGACCGTAGGTCCATTGACGCTCTGTAGATGGTGATCGTAAATCAGCAGGTAAGGCAAATCAGGGAAATCTGACCAAGTGTGGAACCACGGTGGCCATTGACGATATGTAGATTGATCTACGGACCATACTGTTGAACCGTAGAATGTGATTGCAAGGGTTCCAGTACCTGATTTTTGAAGAATTCTAAGTATGAAGCTACGGAGAGGGATCGACGGACCGTAGATCGATCTACGGTCCTTACTGGTGTTCCGTCGTCTACTTCAGAGAAACTGATTTTTTGGGAGCTGAAATATTTTCTAAGTCCTGTCTGACGAAAGGGACTCACCTACAGTAGATCCATTGACGGTCCATGAGTCAGTCTCGTGGAATGAAGACGCGTGCTTGAACAAACTTTCCTTATTTTGTTTCCCTTTTAATTTAGGACTTGTTTCCTATAAATAGGGCAGGTAAACCTCGTTTTTGGGGGTTAGACTTTATTACTTTAGTTCTACTTTGTGACTTGGGATTATTTTTTTTGCAAACCTAGCAATTCTTGATTTCCTAAGTTGATTTTTGAAGGTTTTGGTTTTGAGATTCAAGTTGAAATTCTTGGTTTGTTATTCTCAATTACGTAAGTTCATAATTCTTTCATCTAAAACAATGAATTGTGTTGATATGATTATGGGTAACTAAACTCCACAACTAGGGTTGTGGGAACCATGAGCGATTAACAAAATATGAATAGGAAATAAGCAATTCTTGAATAGTGACTTGCATGCATTAATAATTCTTTCTTTTAAAAGTCTTTTTAATGGTGCGCAACATTAGAACTCACCTTGTTGCTACTTGCCGGACCAAAGATGTAATCAATAAGAAAAGAATTATCAAAATAGATTTAGTTTGATACTATCTAATAGTCTAGTGTCGATTGGTGCGAAGTAATAACTAAGACAAACATCGATGTGATGTCTAATATGAGGTAAAGGTAAGGGTTAGTAAATTATACACACGTAGTCGGACCAAGGTGCGAGGCGAAATTCTCTAGATGCCTGACCAAGGATTTAGAGATACCTAGCTTATCACTTTGCATGTAGTACACTAGGAAATGATTGCTATTACTAGGATTGATGTGTTATGATCTTGTGGGGAACACGTAAACCCTAGTTAATTCTCTTATCTTGATACCAACCAAAATTGACTTTTGTTTACTAATTACTTACTGAATTCTTACAATTTGTTTCACAAATCCTCCCCCCCCCCCCTTTAATTACTTGTTTCTAGAAGTAAGTTGACTAAACGAATATAATTGTTGGTTAAAGTTAAGTCTAAACCATTTTCCTCGTGGGATTGACCCCAACCTACAAGTTGGGTTCTTTACTTGATAACGATCGCTTATGATCCTTTAGGTAGGTGTAATTTGAGCGTACCAAATTTTGGCGCCGCTGTTGGGGAATTTGGATTTTAGATTAATTTTAACTACATTATTGAACTTTGGTCAAATATTTCCTACTTTTACTTTTTCTTTTTGTTTTTGTCTCTCTCAGGTTCTGACTCCAGTGTATGCCAAGTACACGGAGCCAAGGTGAACCACTTACTCCTTACGATCTAGAGTTGAACCGAACTTTGCGAAAAATGAACAATCAAGGAGTTCAAGTTAATCCTATCAGAGACAATCTAGGTGATGAAGTTGAGTTGCAACCTCCGAGGGTAGTTGGTGGGGACAATCAGGTTCTAGTTGAAAATCAATTGGGAGATGCAATGAGGGTGCATGGTCCACCAAGCCCATGACTGCATGACAACTATAGGGGCAACGTCAATATTGCTGACTCTGATGGACCTCTGTCCTATCCTCTTTTCCTCCAGGGCACACATTTTTAGTGACCAGTAGATTGGTGCAGATGCTTACAGCGAGGGGCTTGTTCTTGGGGTTGCCATCGGAGGACTCATATGCTCACATAGCCAAGCTAAGAGTGGTTTGCAAGAGCTGTGTCGGTCGACTAGACTTGGATATGGATGTCATCGGATTGCGAGTGTTCCCTCTATCACTGACAGGCGATGCTGCTGTATGGTTCACTGAGCTTCCTTATAACTCAATCTATACATGGGACCAACTGAAGGATGTGTTCTTAGCAAGATATTATCCACTTTCCAAGAAGCTCAATCACAAAGATAAGGTCAACAATTTTGTGGCACTACCTGGAGAGTCTGTGAGTAGCTCTTGGGATAGATTCACTACGTTCATAAGAGGTGTTCCGAATCACCGTATTGATGATGAGTCACTGAAGGAATATTTCTATCGAGGTCAGGATGACAACAATAAAGCAGTGCTTGATACTATTGCTGGAGGTTCATATTGTGAGTGCACATACGCACAGATTGAAGAAAAACTGGAGAAGATCTCTCACAACAATAAAGCATGGAGCACTAGGAGGTCGGATACTGGGAGAAACACATTTTCCGTTCATACTACAAACAACCAATCTGCGGATGAGATTCGTGAGGAGATGGCTCAGATGAGGATCGAGTTGTGGTTGGTATTGAAGCATGTGAGCGGAGGAGCGGAAAAGGTAAATGTTGTGAACCACTTGACTAGAACTCCACCACAAGTTGAAGAGTGTTACTATGAAAATGATGCTTATACGTTGAATGATCAGATGGGGGGTTTCCGACCAAACTCCCAAGGATCCAACACAAAAAATTGGCGTCAAGGTCAAAGAAACCAAGGTCGGAACTATGGCAATTACATTTGAGAGGGTCAATATGTCCGAGATGGGAACTTCAATGGCGACAAAAACTACAACCGAAATAACTATGGCAACATAAACGATCGGGTTGGACCTTATGTTCCCCCTTAAATTTGGGAATCTGTTACTAGGGAAGCTGGAGGCAATATGGCGCGTATTGAAGATATGATGCAGAAGATGATGAGAAGGTTTGATGCAACTGATGAGAATGTAAAGGAGATGAGAAACGACTTGTCTGGTATTGGTCAAAAGGTTGATGCCCATGCCAGTATCAATAAAACATCTAGAGCAGCAGATGACTCCGTTGTCTACTACGGTGAACCCACGTCAACCTGGCACTCTTCCTAGAAACAGCATCCAAAATCCAAAGAATGATGGTCATTATATGGCAGTTACTACTCGAGGATGTAAGCAAACCATTGATCCACCTATGCCGTCTGTGGTGGACGTTGAGATTAGAAAAGAAGATGATGTGGTAGAGGTTAGAGAACAGTTTGAGAATGTGACAGAGAAAGAAGCGAAGATATCTCAGAAAGTGGTCCCCATACCTAGACCTCCACCACCTTTTCCACAGAGGTTTGTTAAGAAGACTGAAGATGGTAAATATCGTAGGTTTATTACAATGTTGAAGCAATGTTCCGTTGATAGAAGCTTTGGAGCAAATGCCTAGGTATGTGAAGTTTATGAAAGATATGGTGAAAAAGAAAAGGTCTGTGGGTTTTGAAGATGATGATAGATTGCAGCAATATAGCACTATTGCTACAAGGTCTCTTGTGCAGAAGAAAAAAGATCCTAGTGCTTTCACGATTCCATGTACTATAGGGTTGTTACACTTTGCTAAGGCATTGTGTGATCTTGGTGCTAGCATCAACCTCATGCCATTGTCTATTTATAAGATGTTGGGTCTAGGGAATCCAAATCCTACTATGATGTGGTTACTTATGGCCGAGTGAACCGTGGAAAGGCCTAATGGTGTACTACATGATGTGCTAGTGAAAGTGGAGTCGTTCATCTTTCCGGTGGATTTTGTGATTCTTGACTGTGAAGTTGATTTTGAGGTTCCCATCATCCTTGGGAGACCATTCCTTGCCACAGGGTGTGCGTTGGTTGATATGGAGAAGGGGAAGATGAAGTTCAGACTGAACAATGAAGAAGCAACTTTCAATATTTGTAGGTCCATGAAGTAGAGTGGTGAGCTCCAAATGGTATCTGCTATAACTTATAGAGTTGAGAGCGGAATAAAAGTGCAAATTGAAGAGCGACTAGGTGTTGAGGCACTAGCAGTAGTTATGATGAATTTAGATAGTAATGATATTGAAGAGTACGATGAGTTGGTAGTTGCGCTCGATAGATGCGAATATCGATCAAAACCAAAGAAGTATGAGTTAGATATGAAGAATCGTGAGTCCCCGCCCGCGAGACCATCGATTGTGGAGGCACCAAAATTAGAGCTTAAGGCTTTACCACCGCATTTGAGCTATGTATTCTTGGGAAGAGATAATACTTTGTCGGTCATCATTGCGGCAGATTTAAATACGAAACAAGTAGAGTGCTTGGTGACTGTATTAAAGAGATTCAAGCAAGCTATTGGGTGGACTATTGCGGATATTAGTGAGATTCCTCCCCGTATTTGTTCTCACAAAATCCAACTCATGCCAGATCACAAGCCTAATATCGAGTACCAGAGATGATTTAATCCACTGATGCAAGGGGTAATTAAAAAGGAGATCCTCCAGTGGTTGGATGCCCGAGTTATTTTTCCCATTGCAAATAGTAGTTGGGTGTGTCCTGTGTAGTGTGTGCCTAAGAAGGGGGGTATTATTGTGGTTCCAAATGAGAGAAACGAGCTTGTTCTAATACGGCTCGTGACTGGATGGAGAGTCTGCATGGATTACCGAAAGTTGAATGTGTGGACTAGATGTTAGATAGACTTGCAGGTAAGGGTTGGTATTGTTTTCTTGATGGGTATTCGGGCTACAATCAAATTTCTGTAGATCCGAAAGACCAAGAGAAGACCACCTTCACTTGCCCTTATGGGACATTTGCTTTCAAACAGATGCCATTTGGGTTGTGCAATGCCCCAACGACCTTCCAGCGCTGTATGATGTCGATATTTTTTTATATGGTGGAGGACACTATTGAAGTGTTCATGGATGATTTCTCTGTGGTAGGTGACTCTTTTGATCGATATCTGGATCATCTGGCTGAGGTGCTTAAAAGGTGTGAAGACTGCAATCTAGTGCTAAATTGGGAGAAGTGCCACTTTATGGTGAAAGAAGGGATAGTTCTAGGTCATCGAATTTCTGAGAAGGGCATTGAGGTTGATAGAGAAAAAGTAGAGGTAATAGAAAAGCTTCCACCACCTATCTTTGTAAAAAGGTGTTAGAAGTTTTCTTGGGCTTGCAGGTTTCTCGAGGAGGTTTCTTAAGGACTTCTCTAAAATTGCACATCCATTGCGCAAACTGCTCGAAAAGGAGTATAAGTTTGATTTTGATGATGCTTATCTGAGAGCATTTGGAGAGTTGAAGGAGAAATTGGTTACTGCACCTATCATTATTTCACCAGATTGGGGACAATCGTTTGAGGCAATGTGCGATGCGAGTGGAGTGGCTCTTGGTGTAGTATTTTAACAGAGGAGAGAGAAAATTCTTCACCCTATTTACTATGCTAGCAAAGCTCTAAATGTGTCCCAGAAGAATTTTAGTGTGACGGAACACGAACTTCTTGCGGTGGTTTTCGCATTTGAGAAATTTGGATCCTATTTCCTTGGTACTAGGGTCATTATGCATACTAACCATTCTGCATTGACGTATTTGATGGCGAAGAAGGATGCAAAACCGAGGTTGATTAGATAGGTATTGTTGCTGCAAGAGTTTGATTTTATGGTAAAAGATAAAAAGGGGATAGAAAATCAAGTTGCCGATAACTTGTCCAGATTAGAGGAAGAGGCTATGCTAAAGCTTGGTGATAGGGCTGAAATTAATGATGCTTTTCCAGATGAACATGTATTGGCTGCTTCTAATGATCTGATTCCTTGGTTCGCAGACTTTGCTAATTATTTGGCAAGCAATTTGGTGCCCCCGAATTTGTCTTTTCACTAAAGGAAAAAGTTTATGCATGATGTGAATAAATTCTTATGGGATGAGCCTTACCTGTATTGTAGTTGTGCTAATGGGAATATTCGTCACTGTGTGCCCGAGGTTGAGATGTTGAGTGTACTTGAAGCATGTCATTCATCGCCTGTTAGTGGGCATCATAGTGGTATTCGGACTGCGCATAATATTTTGCAGTGTGGGTACTACTAGCCTACCATCCACCAAGATGCTCATGATTTCGCCAAGTCTTGTGATCGTTGCCAAAGAGAATGAGGGATTTCAAATAGGCAAGAGCTTCCTATGAATCCTATATTGGTGATAGAGTTGTTTGATGTATGGGGCATTGATTTTATGTGTCCATTTGTGTGTTCACATGGGATAAAGTATATTCTTATTGCGGTTGATTATGTATTGAAGTGGGTGGAAGCAGTTGCGCTCCCCAAAAATGAAGGTAAAAGTGTCACCGCATTTTTTAAAAAGAATATCTTCTCCGAATTTGGTACACCGAGGGAGATTATCAGTGATGAAGGTTCCCACTATTGTAATAAGTTGTTCAAGGCGCTACTTGAGAAATATGGTGTTTGCCACAATGTAGTCACTCCTTACCATCCGCAGACTAGTGGGCAAGTTGAAGTGTCCAACAGAGAGATCAAACAGATTTTGGCGAAGACTGTAAATGTTAATAGAACGGATTGGTCAAGGAAGCTTGATGATACTGTATGGGACTATCACACTGCATACAAGACTCCCAGAGGTATGTTTCCTTACCAACTTGTATATGGGAAGTCTTGCCATTTAGTGGTAGAGCTAGAGCATAAGGCTTTGTGGGAGATGAAGAAACTAAATTTGGATTGGGGCACCGCATCTAATCAAAGAATGAATGACTTGAATATGCTTGATGAGTTTCGCCTGAAAGCTTATGAAAGTTCAGCCTTGTACAAAGAGAAGATGAAGAGGTATCATGATCAAAGAATTGAAAAACGAGAATTTGTTTTGGGTTATCTTGTGCTTCTGTTCTACTCTAGGTTGCGCTTGTTTCGGGGCAAACTCAAATCCAAATGGACTGGGCCATTTTTGCTCACAAAAGTGCTCCCTCATGGAGTGGTTGAGCTTGAAAACAGTAAAGGAACAAGGTTCATGGTTAACGGGCAAAGGGTCAAGATCTATCTGGGAAACACAGAAACTGTGCAAGAAGTTGTTGAGGCCTATCATCTTGATAAAGTCTGAGTAATCAAGAGGCCTACATCGTGCTGCAACGTTAAATCAAGCGCTGCTTGGGAGGCAACCTAAGATGTAAAATCTATCCAACAATAGGTTTTTGTTTTCCATATAGTATTTTTCTTTGTTTAGTTGCTTCTCTGTACTCATTTAGATAGTTGTTTTATTTTTGTTTTAGTGTTGGCTAGGCATAGCATAAGGTCCGTGTCTAAAAAGTGTCCAGAAAATGTAAAAAGAAAGTGCTAATGGTTGATACATGTGCAGGGGCAAAAAGCAGAATCCGCAAAAAAAGGTCTGGTGCAGCGGTCTACGGACCCCATCAACGGTCCGTGGTTCATTCCATGGACCGTCAATAGTGTCCGTAGATCCCATGTTAGGTTTCTGAATTTTTAAGTGCAAGTGTGATCTACAGTCCCCATCTAAGGACCGTAGATCGACCCACGAACCGTAGATGGGGTCTCGTGGGTCCAAAACCCTAATGCTGCCTGACCCGACCCGGACCCATCTTATTTAAAATCCCCTAATTTTAAACCATTCCCACTTCTTTCCATTTACCCCCAAACTTCCCACTCCCTTAAATCACTCCATAACTCCCCATTAAATCTTCCCTTTCCTCTCCCCTTAAAACCTAATTTTTCTTTCCTCTCCAACCTCCACTCTTCCCCAAAATTCCCCACGAAGTCCGGTGTACGGGTTGGGTGCGTAAAGGCAAAGTTGTTGTATCAAAAGCATCGAGTCATCACACAATCACCCCACTCCTGCTGCTTGTAAGGTAATAGACTTTCCCCTCACTTTGAATTTCGATTCATCGATTGATTATAGAAAGTCCGGAATTGGGTCTTGACCTTGGGTAGTTGATTGTATGTAAATGCATGCTAAACAAGAACTACAAACACCCTTGGGACAATAGATAGTGATTGAATATCTCTATAGTGTATAAAACCAGTGTAATGAGAGTGTACATGCAAGTTTCGACTTAGGGTTCTTAATTTGTTGTGGAATTTCCTGTGAATTTTGTAATCATAACTTGTAGAATGACGAACTAGAATAATTTCTGTTGAAATGCATGATGAGATTAAGTGACATTGTTGAAATGGGTCAAATTGGGGTCACCTTGAAGGATGCCTGAAATCTAGCACAGATCCAATCCACGAGACCCCGTCTATAGACCGTAAGTCAATCTACGGACCGCAGATCAGGTCCGTGGTTGGGGGCACATGAGAATTTTACCAAGTATGGAACCATGGAAGTGGACTACGATCCGTAGATCAATCTACGGACCGTTCTGCACATCCGTTGTTCCCATCAGAGACTATTTTTTTTATACGTCTGATCTATGGAAGGGATCCACAGACCGTAGGTTTGCCACTGTCTGAATTTTTTTTGGGTCTTTGTTGTTGTTCGTTTTTAGTTCTAAAGTTATTTCGAGTGTGTTTTTAGCAAGTTTTGGTACTAATAACTCTTCCACGGGTACTATGGCACCCAATAAGCTAGTCACCTATACAAAACAGGGCAAGTCAAAATTTGTTGCCCCTAGCTTCAGGCTAATCGACGAAGATAACGATGTGGAGACGGATCCAGCATACGTTCCTCCCAACACAAGGACCTCTCCCACTGCACCCCGAGTCACCAGAGGCACCGCCCGGAAGGTGATTCCCGACGTAGTCACTGTCTCCCAGTCTGATGAGGAACACAAACTGATCGGGTCACCAACTAGGGCTTCTTCTAGTTCAGATAATGGGTCTACGTCCGGCTCTGAGTCTGCCCATGCTTCGGTCTATAAGTCTAGCCATGCTTCAAGGTTCGAGTCTGCCCATGCTGAAGGGTCTATTTCTAAATCAGCCACACATTCCGACGAAAATGAAAAAGCAGCCTCGTCTGATAAGGCCACTAGCTCGGAGTCAATACGAGCACCACAGAATGATGACCCTACTCCAGTGGCCAGCGAGCAAAATAGATGGTGTGTTGAGGGCCAATGGCAGATTTATCGGGATGCCAAGATGAAAAATGACAAAGAGAAGATGGCCCGACTTATTACAGAGGAGCGCAGAGTCCTCACAGGGAGCTTGCACACTGTCCCCGACATCCACCAACTTTTTAAACCTCACAAGTGTGACTGGATGGCTCGAGACCCAGCAACTTATAGCGAGGAGATTGTGCTGGAGTTCTACGCCTCATATGCTGCCACTCTTCGAGGTTCGATATCCAAGCGATCCAAGCCCACAACCTAGGACCCTCTCACTTCCACTATGGTCCGAGGTTGTCCGGTGGACATATCACATGCCACCATCAGCCAATTTCTCTATGGCCCTAACACTGGTCACTCTTGGCCACTAAACATAGTAGAGTTTGATTACCGATGGGACATTGTCAAGGGCGGTGCTTTCCAGAGAAATGCTGAGCAGCGGGAGGCTGTTACTCTATGGTTGGCTAAACACATTGCCACAGATGGCGAGCGTGTGGAGTGGGTCACCGCACCACGGTTGGGTATCCTAAAGGCCACATAAAATTTTGTGGCCAAGTTCTTTTGGTTGTTGGTGCGCAACAGGGTGTCGCCTACAAAAGTTAACAACCAACTCACATGGGACAGAGTCATCATGGTTTCAACATTAGTAGCAGGATTGGAGATTGACTCTGCCCGCATGCTGCTGACAGAGATTCACGAGAGGGGGTTCAAGACCTCCACTACTTACCCCTTGTAGCGATCCTTTCAAAACGATACCACTACTTAAACAACAAATCTAATTAAATACTTGAAACATTTAAAACCAATTAATGAGGGCATACTGATTTTAATCTAGTAGAGGGATTAGATTCATAATGAACTCCAAAAATAATAATATAACATTTAAGCAATTAACCAACCAGATCTTTATGCATATGTTAACTTCACACTCGATGGTGAAATAACAAGAATATTACAAGCTTCCGAGTACCGAAATCAGCCGGCTCATGCTTCACACAACTTTCAAGATGTAATGACCCGGGAGCACCCCCTATCCATTATCGACGTATTCGACCTCTTGGAGGTCTTATACAAGCCCTTAGCATTCGTCATAACATTTATCATAGAAAAATAGCGGAAAATTTAAAACTTTTTCATAATATAACACAAGACTTAAAAGTCACCTCATTTAAACCTTTAATACACAATCGGAGTACTACGTCTCAAGGTTACCATCTTAAAACATGACTACAACACAAGAGGGACACAACCCTTACAATACAAAAGAAACTATTATCTAGTACATAGAACTTAAGGAAACTCTTTAACATAAAGGTCCTTGAATCTTTAAGGACACACCCGAACTTGGGAATAGTAAACCAAGCTCCTCACTTCTAGGAAAGACCCTTTAGTCACCATCACCTACACTTGGTGTAAAAAGATGAAGAAGAATGGTGTTAGTACAAGAATGCACTAAGTATGATAA